>JAWWES010000062.1:3634209-3688574 GCA_035583135.1 Lophotriccus pileatus
TGGAGCTGGAGCTGGAGCTGCAGGGCAGCAGCAGGATTAAGTCTGTCCTCCCTTCCCTGTGTCCTCCAAGGCATGGCAGGCCAAGCAGGTCACCAGCCAAAGAGCCCTGGCAGAGGTGGAGCTCCTTCTGTTTGCCTCGAGGCGCGTCTGCGTTCCCTGTCACCTCTCCAGCTCCAGAGCCTGTCAGAGGAGCCCAGAACTCCTCCTTTGCAGCAGGAGCACGTTTTAACTCGTGCTTTGGAGAAGATGTGGGTGTGCAGGACACAACCCTCCCCCTCCCTTCCATCAAACCCAAATCCCACCCGAACCCCGGGACGCGTCCCTGCGGTACAAAGATCCACAGTTAACCCAGGTTTGCTGATGCACGAACTGGGGAACTTTTATTGAAACTTCTGCTTCAGTGGGGAGGAACTGCAGTTACAGGTAGTTCAGGAGGAAGTTGCGCAGGCTGGCGGCCTTGGTGGTGAAGCAGACCACCAGGTTCTTCTTGCCGGCCTGCCTTCTGCCCATGGGCCTGCGGGCCACGGCACGGCTGCGGTACATGCCTCTGCCGCTCTTCAGGCGGTCGGCCCGGTCCATGTACCTCTCCTTGGTTCTTCTCGGCAGCTTGTGCCACATCTTCCCCATCCTCTTGGCCATCTGCACGACGTTCCAGTTGGGGTGGGAGGACTGGAGCGCCTTGCGGTGCTGGGCCATGAAGAGGAAGAAGGCGGGCAGCGGGCGGGTCCTGCTGGAGAAGCGGACGCTCTTCCTGCCGCGCCGGGCGCGTCCCCAGGCCCGGCCTTTCCCTCCAGCCCGGCCGATGGGCATGGGCCGGCCGCCGGGCCCGGCCCTCGCGATGGAGATGCGGAACAGCAGTTGGGTGCTCAGGGCCTTGCCCCGGCGCGCCATGGCTGGGCTGGGCTGGGCTGGGCTCAGTCGGGCTCGCTTGGGTCGCTCTTGCCGTCTGTGGGCTCGGAGCCCGTCGCTCTGGAGCTGTGTGGAGCGGCGGGAGGCTGTGCTGGCTGTCCCCACGGGCTGCCGGAGCGCTCTGAGCCCGGCCGGGCGGTGACGCCAGGGGTGACACCCATGGCCACTGTGACACGCGACACCCCGGGCCAATCAGGGTGGGCTGGGGCTGCTCCCACGACGCCCCATTGGCCAACGGGCCGGGCGACCTCACAGCCGGGGTGGCGGAATGGCCTGGTGTTGACCTGGGGACGAGGGGCCGGGCGGGCGCCGTTCCACGCGGAACGCTGGGGTGGGCGCCGGGGGTGATGTCACTGCGCCCACAGCGCCCAGGGCCCATCGACGGGGGCCCAAATTGTCGTCCTGTAACGCCATTGGCCGACGGGCTGTGCTGATGTCACAGCCACGGGGATGGGAAAGCTCCGTGGTGGCTTGGGAAGGGTGGGATGTGTGGTGGTGTTGCTGTGCCACTCATGGCGCACGGCTCCCGAGCCCAGCAGGGTCAGCCAGCTCTGCTGGCTCTCACTCTGCTGCCTGCAGGCTCGTGGTGATGTCATGGCCCTGATGATGTCACGGCCCTGATGACGTCACGGCTCTGATGATGTCACTGCCGTGATGACGTCACGGCCCTGGTGATGTCACGCCCCCTTGCTGGCCCGTGTTCCTCCCCCAGCCCTGGGGCCCAGCTCCATTTATCACACATTTAATCCACACTACAAACCCATAACGCCCGAGGAGGGAACTGGATGCCTCTGGTTTCTCTTTGTCGTGATGAAATGCAGAGCCGCCGCTGGCTGCTGAGAGGTGGCAGCTCATAATGGGAGAATGGTTTAGTAGCAGCCCTAAAAATAATTGTATGTGACAGCTGTTCCTTGGTTCCTGTCAGGGTAACTACTGTTAGTTAAATCCACAGCCCTCGGACTACATGGCTAATTTATTTGGGTGGACTTTTCATTAATTTGAAAGGTTCCGGGGGTTTAAAAGCCTCCATTAATTACGTTTTAGTAGATGAAAATGTGAAAAGGTTCTGCAGATTTGTCTGGGAATAAAAGAAATTCCCCGTGTTCTGTTTGCTTGTTTTTAAAAGGTGAAATCAGTTGTTCCCAGGAAAAGGTGAGCTTGGCTGTCCCTGTCAGAATTCTTGTGACTGGGAACAGGACTATGAATAAAACAAATTGAAGTTTTGACCATTCATTCTAAGTACAAGGTGATTTATTGAAGTTCCCAGTAGTGTTAAATATTCATATGTAGCGGGTTGCGTAAGTATTAAATTATGAAACAGCCCCTACTTCTGTAGAACTCATCTCTCTGAAAGGTAAAGATGGGAGTACAGAAGCCTTGGAAGTAGGGAGCCATCCCTGTATTGCACGTGGGTAACTTTTTAATTGCATGATTCCAGTGCAGTCAGGGCCTGTGTAATTGCTGGGCCGGCTAATTATGGCACGGACGGGCAGCGACAGAGGCGAACATGGACCAAACGTGCTGGTGTTTTCCCGCTCCCTTCTCCCCCTCCCGTGTTTCCTCTGGGTTGTTTTGCAGTGACCTCATACTGGTAAATAGCAGTGGAGCCGCCCCAGCCCTCTGTGGAACCACAGTCTCCCTCCTTTCATGTCACGGCTCTTTTGCCGGTTCCCGGGAGCAGAGAGGGTGATTTGCATTCCATTTATCTCTCCCACTTTCCCTTCCGTTGTTTCTTTTGCTCTCCAAAGAGAACCTGCACTGGTGATTATTCTGGGGCAATGAAATAATTTCATTACAGCAGTCAGAGGTCTCTTCAGCAGGTGCTTTATTATCTCAATAATTCAGCCTAAGAGACTTTTCAGACTCCCCAATTCCCAGAGTTCAGGAGCTACAAATAAAACTCTACTGCTCTTTCCCTGATTTGGTTTATTTAGCCTCATTTTTTTCCTGTGTTCTTTCCAGATCTTCCCCAGGAATTGTATTTAAATGTGGAATTGATGATATTCAGTCAAATTGCCTCAAGGAGTGCATTGTGTTAAAATGCACATAAAGCCGGCGCGTGTCCCACTTGGGTTGGGTCATTTATAAAATTCACTTTGAATTGAGGCCATTTATCTGAACTCAGCAGAATGTTTGCTCATGTCCCTGGATTACCTACATATTTCATCAAAATAGGTCAACTTGGTTCAGGTAAATCTGGGATAGAAGAGCTGGAATAAACACGGGTCGGTGCTGAGGTGAGGACACAACTATCAATCTTGTCCTGCTCTTCTCCGGCACAGGGAGGTGTGGGAGGGTTTAACACCCCTGCACTTCCATGGGGCTCTGCAGGCAAATACACCACAAGAAAGTAGCTTTATAACTCCAGTGTGAGTAGAGGATTTTCATGTGGAACCACAGTTGTTAAGGACAAACCATTTGTGGGGAGGAAAGCCCAGCAAAGCCCGACTTCAGACGCGCCAAGACTGGGCAAAGTTCTTCCTGGGACTGCTGATCCTCTCTTTGATATTTATCATATGAATATATATATATATATATATAAAGTCATCCTGAAATTGTTCATTACAGGGGATTTTCATCTGTTTTTCTAATTGAGATACATCCTCAGTGTCATCACCTTGTCTGGACAAATGTGTCCTGAGTCACTCCCCAGGTGATCTCTGCAGCAAACTCCAACTCTTCATTTGGAACAAGGAGCTTTTACTGTTTCTTTAAAAAACTGAGAGTGAAAACAGCCCCTTGACAGAACCATCAAGACACACACACACACACAAAAAAAGCAGGAAGATGAGAAAAATGTCACTGCTTGTAATGATGTTAATTATAAGGTAAATGAATGTTGGCATTTGTCAGCAGAGCTGAAGGGATCGGACGTGTGAAGGTGTGGGGGATCTGTGTGGGACCTCGTGGAGGGAGAAGCTGTGGAATGTCTGAGAGCTTTCCATGTCTGTCAAAGGGAAGAAAGGAGGTGTTTTCTCTCCCTGTTGGTTCCCATAATTACACACTGTGAGTCCAGAGATACTTCTGAAAAGCTGCATCTCTTGGGCTTTTCCTTGGTCTGATTTGGGATCACAGGAAAAGGTCTCAACACGGTGATGGGACCTTACAAGTCACCAGGTCAATAGGATATATTGCTTTTTATAACCTGGTGTTCCTTTGGCGAGTGTTTTGCATTTGTTACAGGTGGAGGGACTCTCAGGTGCACAAAGCTGAGGTGAGAGGCTCCATTTGAATGAGAACTGCTCTCTTTTTTGGCTGAGAGGTGAACGTGGGTCCTTTCAGTCAGGTCCTGGTGCATGGGCTGGTTTGGTGGTGTCAGATGTTGCTGCCTTTCTCGTGCACAGAAGTGAGCAAAGCAAAGGGGGATAAAATCATGGAACCAGTGGATAGTTTGGGCTGGAAGACCTGGAAGATCTCATGACATGTTCTGGCCACTTCTCTTGTTTTCTTCTTTCGTTAAGTTGAGGTGCTTTGCTTTCCTTCCATTCCTTGAGAGCCTCAGCCATCGTCATCTTCCCTTAATTCCAGAGCCTGGGAGAGTGGAGTTTTGGCTTTTGCAAGCTGGAGTGAGAAGTGAAGTCATGCCCTGCCATGCCTGCCTTGGGTCATCCCCGTGGTTTTCCGAGGGAAAACTTTATTTCTGGGGTTTTTTTCCCAGTCTCCTCTTTCTTGCTGTGGAGTCAGGGGACAGGATCAGGGATCAGGATTGGGGTCAGGATCAGGGAGGGCTCGTTGCAGCTGCAGAGGGGCTGTTCAGCCAGGGGAGAAGGGCTTAAACACCTTCAGGACCAAGGACAGAGTGCCAGGGATGCTGCAATGCACCAGCTCCCAGTGCAGGAAAATCCTCTCTCTGGAGGTGCCTTGTCCTTGACCTACAAACCCCTCACAGAATCCCAGTTCACCCCCTTGCAAGCCCTGGGAAATTTGTACTTCCAACTCCCTTCTCCTTTTCCCTCTTTATTGTCCCAGCTGGGATGTGACCAGGAGGGGAATGGTCTCTCACATGCTGGAAGGTGCCTGTCAGAAACTCTTCCTTTTCCCTACAATTCACACCATGTTGCCTTTTATTTCTGACCCTTTTTAACATGAGCATTTCCTCCTGTTTTCCACTTTAATGCAATTATCCTATACTTTGCCTGTTCCATATTCCAGGGAGCTGACAAGCTTGTTCAGCCATTACGTGGCATTAAATGAAGTAATTGCAATATTTGGTTCTTTCTTCCACGCCATAAAAAAAAGTGCTATTACAGAGTAAGTGGGGCTTTTGGGCTGAAAGCTCTGCAGGCACATTTTATTGTTATTGACCACCCTGGTGGTGTGCTCATGTAAAGTGATCAGCTGTGCATCATCACGAGGTGGTGGCTCCTGGGCTGTCTGGGCTCACCTGCCCCTTGTCACCGAGGTTTTCCTGCTTTAACTTGAGCCACAGCTCGGGGGGGGCTGCAAAAATAAAGGGCAGGGTTGCCAAGGTGTGTGTGAGGGAGGGGAAGGGGACCTGCTGAGCAGTTTGTTCCCGGGGAATCGTTGGAATGCTGTGTGTGTGAGCGCCGAGGCGCTGATAAGGTGCCGGTGGGTGAGATAACAGAGGTTCAAGGAGGGCTGATCTCGGGGGTATTTCTTGACAGCAGCTGTGCTGGGATTGAAAGTGCTGCCTGTTTTTCCTTGATAGTGAGGTCACCTCCCTCTGCTTTGGAGTTTGGCCTGTGTTTGTCGCCGGGACAGACAAAACGCCACCTTGATTTTTGGTTGTGAGGTCCCAGAGTCCCCCACGGGAGCCGAGTGAGGGGGTGTAATTTAATCTCCTGGCTGTAAAAATCCATTTCTGGTCGTCCTCATTGATAATTTAACTGTGACACAGCAGATATGAAATGACTCAGCTGCCCTTTGATAGAGTTACCATCAGGAAGGCTGATGGGTACCAACAGGTAGAGGAAGTTGCTCAGACTTTTTACAGCTGATGAACAACTGTAACAATAGGGTGGTTTTTTTACCCAGTGATTTTCTTATGTTGATTGTCTCCCAAATCTTAGCAAGATTAATTCATAAGTGGTGCCCTCTCTCCAGTGCCTTCACCTCCAGTTGTCCAGGGCTCCACAAAATAATGCCATTTTTGTTTTAGCAAAAGGAAAACGGACGAGAGGAGAAAGGCCTGCAGTAGGTCAGGTTTGGAACTTCTAGGGCAGAGCAGGGTCTTCTGTAAAATGAACATCCTCGTGGGGTTTGGGCCCTGTTTCAGGAGCACAGATGAAATCTTTGGGTGCAGAAGGAGATGTGGGACTCCTGACTGCAGGAAAAGAACAGAAACAATCCCTTGGAAGGAAGGCAAAGCTGTCAGTCCCTGCTGGCTTTGTCTGGCACGGTGATATCTCAGCACCTGGGGAAATGACTGCCTTGGGTGCCTGTCTGGGAGGGCGTGTTTGTGCAGCTGAAAATAGACAGTGAGGGGTTTGGTGGATGGGAGGATTGCTGCCTGGAGTGGCTGTTTGTGTCTGGGGTGTGCAGCAGCCCCAGCACGAGGGCTGAGCACTCTCCAATCAGTCCTTCTCCCCCCTCCACATCCCTGGGAACTCTGGATTCCCTGGGGAATCACACTGGAGGAGCTCGAGGGCAGCCAGGTCTCTTCAGAACTAATAATTTTCCGTTATCATTATGGATGGTGGGATTAATTTAGATATAAGGCAACGTTGAGTCGACCTTGGCACGTGCCCTGGTTCAACCATTCACAGAGGCACAGCATCCTGGAATGGGTTGGGTTGGAAGGGACATTAAAGCCCATCCAGTGCCATGGAGGAGCATCCCAAACCCAGATTCCAGGGGAGGGTCCCTCTCCAAAGCCTCTTTCTGGGTGTCCCTGGGTGTGTTTTATCAAGCCCAGTCCTGACACTCCCTGTCAGGTGAGAAAACGCATCCCATGGGGTTTGGAGTCTTTTATGTCCCGGTACTATAAGATTTTGGGAGAAAGAATGGCTGTTCTCCCAGACAGACAGCAGCTGTTCCTGGCACAGCCTGCCCTGGGATTTGTGCCAATTAAAGCTCTGTTACTCCCTCTGTCCAACTCCACAACAGGCACCAGCTCAATCCATTGATATTAAGCAGACAGCATGAAACAACCTAAATTAACAAATCCTCCTCCCTCCCCCAAACTTGGGGCTGAGCAAAGTGTTTTATGAACATCAGCTGCTTTCCCAGGCCCTGCAGGGCTGGGCTGGGTATTCTGTACATTAAATGACTCCCGGGATTTATTGGGTTTCTCCCACTCCACAGTTTGCTCTGATCCATTTGTGTGACCTTGACTGATTGCCTGCCTCCTCCCCTTGGTTTGTGGGTGGAAGATGGAAGTTTTTGGGGTTGTGTCGCTGCCCCTCCTCACTGCCTGAGCCATGGGACCATCCTGAGGCATGGGCTGGATTGTAAAATAGGAATTATTCACATCAGCCCCTTGAAAATGGATTTTCCTGGCTGGTTCACCACAAGTGATGAGGGCAGGCTCGTTCTGTGCTCCTCTGCTCGAATTATGCAGTTGCTTGATAAGTAAATATGATCTGGCAAACACCTTTTCAGAATGGCTTTCTTAACCAGAGGAGAGGAGCCAAAGCCATTAATGTTGGGCTGGGAAAAGCTGTGCTGGGGTGAGAACAGGCTTTATTTCTCCTGTAGCTTCATTGTCTGGATGTTCCCAAAGGTCCATTCTCGTCTCTGCTGCTGGTCACAGTCAAGCTCCAGTTCAGTTTATCAGGAGATGAAATCTCAGAGCTTCCTGTGCACTTGAAGCAGGTGACTCCTTTCCTTCCCTGAAGAGTCAGTGAGGACAAGGTGGAATTCAGGGCAGAAATGAGAAGCCTGCAGTCACTGTGTTGCTTTAGCTGGCCCCTCTCACAGGGTTTGATATCCTGGTGCAATTGGTATTTATTGCTTTGCAGGCCCCACGTGGAAACAGTGCCGTGCAAAATGACAATGTCAAAGCAAGTTAAGGGTCTGCTTGGTTAGGAGAGATTTCCCTGCCATAATCCCATGTGTTCTCCTCCTGGAGGCGCTGCAGGAATTGCCAGGGGGGCCGTTCTGCACAAAGTGCTGCTCCTCATTATGGAATCTTTGCTCCCTCGTGAAAATTCCTCTGGCGGATCCCGGAGGTGATCTGGGTTTGTTGCCTGTCTTTTATTTATCAGCACAAGTCAGCAGCAACACCCCTGCCCTTCTGAAGGGGAGGAGGGAGCTCTGAGCAGCCTGGGCTGGTGGAAGGTGTCCCTGCCCCATGGCAGGGGGTGCAACGAGACCTTCCAGGTCCTTTTCAACCCAAACCACTCTGGGATGCTGTGAAAATGCTTGATTTTGGTAAGGGCAGATCGATGGACTTGTTGGAGAAGGGAGGAGGGAGTGGGATGAGGGAAGCCTTGGTGCCTGGTGCTCTCTGCACCTGAGCTGGGTCTCTGATGCCCTGAAAGGGCTGCTGCGCTTGGTGGCTTTGGGACACTGTGAGGAACTCCTGAAATGCTCAGCTTTGACCCTCTGCACTGCTCTGCCCCCCAGTCCTGCCCTCTGGGGAAGTGCAGTGCTGGACCTGGAAAAGAAAAACTGGGACAGAACTACGTTCCATCCCCTCTGAAGTACAGGCAGCGCAGGGAGGGATAAATCAGCGCGCGGAGATGACTTTTCCAGCACAAGGTCTTACCCCAGGCGTGTCTGGACTTTTAAGCAGATTGCACACAAGAGCAGAGCCCCAGGCTCGGGGCCACGGGCTCCTTGGCTCACCTTGGCCACGTCCCCCTCGGTGCCAGAGAGGATTCTGGGCTGAGCTGCTCTGTGTGGAGCAGGAGGTTTACGGAGGGGCTGCCTGGGAGGATGCGCCGCTCCCAGCCTGGGCTTCTGTTTCCCCTCTGCCCAATCCCAAGCACCTTGATCAGAGCAGAGGAGCATCAGGAATTAATAAGGTAAACAGGCTCCCCGTTGGAGACAATCCTGATCTGTATCTTTCTCTCCTCCATTCTGCTCCTTTTTGAATTTGAGCCAATGGTTTGATTTAACACTGGATTTCCTGCCTTTTGTAGCTCCCCGCTCAGAGCTTTAATAATGTTTGATCTCTCTCTCTTTCTCTCAAGTTCAATATACAGGACATGGATTTTTCAGTTTGATGAATCTTCGGGGAGGCCTCATTTACTGATGCTGCTGAAATGACCTTGGAGAGTCATTTAATTGTTTTTTTTCTTGCCTCCCGCTGCCCCTGCAGGAATTAATTGTTCCTGGTTTATACTGGAGGCTTTTGCAGGGATTCCTGGAAGACACAGGGCCTGGCTGGGTTCTGCTGGTGCTGTGTCCCAGGGATGTGTGGACTGAGTTCCACTTGCACATCCCTGCTGTTGTGGTCCTTGCCATACCTGTGTTTCTCTCTCGGTTGTGTCGCTCTGCCCTTGCCTGTGCCCTGACAGTGATCCAGTTCCACCTTCCTGTCCCAAGGCAGGAGCTTTCCAAGGTCTAACAAGAGCCTCACAACCCAACTCCCAGCACAGAGGCAGCTGAGTTGTACCCTTTGGCCAGGGTCATGTCCACTCCAAAACTGTCAAAATAAAAAGGAATGAGAACATTCAGCCTCTCCTGAGCAGGTGGGAGGATGGGACACGCTGTTCCTGTCATCCATCAGTGCCTGTGGTGGAGGAGCTGGTGGGAATGGCACGAGGGGCCTTCCATCACTTGATCAGTTCAGACTTTAGCCTGGAGGCAGCACCATCAGACCTGTCTCGGGAGGCTTTCCCACCTCACCTGCTCACACAGCCCATCAGTTCCCTTCAGCTTGAAAAGGGAGGCACGAATCCTGTGGCCCCACAGGTGCATTTATTTATTTGCACCTTATTTATTACCAGCACCACGTTGCAGCCTGGTGTGAAAACTCGGGTGACAGTCACGTCCCGTGGTGCTGAACGTGGAGCCACAACATCAGTCTGTGCCTCAGAGAGAGCCTGGTCCCTTCCTTCCCGAGGCTGCTTTGCATCTCCTTGTCATTTCTGCAGCCACCACTGCTGTCATGTCAGCAGGTTCTCCTGGAGCTGTCGGGAGCCTGAATTTCAGTTCCCAAATCCTGTTTCCTCCTGGTTTCTGGGACTCTTTGCTGCGCTGTGGAAGAGCCTTTGTAGAAGCTACAGAAGCAAATGAAAGGAGGCAGGGAAGGAGCCTTCAGAGGTGGCCCCTGGTTTGGTGACACTGGTGACACCTGAGTCACTGCAGTGTCTCACAGGTGACTTGTGGCTCCGTCCTGAATGTGGGGGTCGACCTTGCGAGCTCCTTTGGGACTCGAGGGGTCTTTGGTCCCTTCCTTTCCACCTCTTTTCTGAAGCTCCTTTTCCTTCAGGAGCCCGAAAGCTGATGGGAGCAGGTGACTGTGTCCCTTTTTTTCCTCTCCAGTGCCTAATTAATGCTCGACAAAAGCACACCCGTGAGTGGAACAGGCTGTGAATTGTTTTGGGCTGTCAGGGCAGAGTCCGGGGGAGGGAGGAGGACAGTGGTGAACTCGTGTCTGGCGCGAACGTGGTGCAGCCCCAGCCTAGACCCCCGTTGTCAGCCAGGCTGAGGCTGCTCCATTATTAATGTGACATTGTACAGGCAGGCAGGGGCAGGCAGGATCAGTTCAGTCACTTCTGTGTAGTCAGAAGCAAAGCTGAGGTGACCTGATTGTGCACCAGCTCCCACAGGAGGCAACTCCTGCGCCCGGTGAGCTGGAAAAGCGGGAGGCTGCGGCTCCAGTTGTCCCTCAGCTTCTTGGGCCCCCCCTGCAGAACCCTGAGCGTTGTGGAAACATCCCCTGTGGCTTCCCAACCTCGTCTGGCCATGAAAAGTCTGAGTTTAATGGAACTTAAGTGCATTGTTAGGCCGACAAAGGCGGGAGTCTATCTGCGCGCAGAGGGATGGAAATGGTTGTTATTTATCCAGTAATAAATAGAGTCTGTCCTGTTATCAGCACATCTACCTCTTCCTTCCCCGGAGAAAACAATCTCTGTGGCACTGATAGTGAGGCAGGAAGGGTTTAAAGGGAATGATAATAGAGCTGTAGCACAGTTCTGGGAGAGGGGGGTTTGCAGGGCAGCATTAGTGAGCTCCAACTGCATTAACCATTCTTCTGTTGTCTTGAATTAATGTTTGTTTGCTCTTGAATGGAATAAATACAATCACATTTGTTACGTTTTTGTTTGTTTGTGGCTGGAGCCACAAGTGCTGTTTCCACTGTTTAAGCAGGTGCTTAAAAGCAAAGTATTTCTTTGCTCCTTCTGTATCCAACATGCATTTCTATGTCTACATGTGTGGGTAATGCCCTTCTGTGAACATTAAACAGAAGAAAAAATACTCTCCTTTGGGTGGGTGTGTGCCTAAATAACTGTTAAATGGGAAAAGAACTCCTCAGAGCCCTTTTTTACCTGTTGAATTGCTCCGTTGTGACAGCTTCAGAAACGCCTGTGGACTATTGAATCACTTCTCATTAAAGTGACTCTGATTAATCCAGAATAGAGATCCAAGAAAATTCAGACTGAAGTAATTTTGAAACGTTTCAAAGGTTAAGGGAAACAGCAGAGAAATTGCATTGTCAGGTCCCCTGTACAGTGGAAATTAGTTTGGCTTTGTCTCCAGTTGAGCTTCATTGCCCCGGATCAGCCAAGGACTTGCTTTATGCTCCTTTAAGGATGAGCTGGGGAAATGTCACATTAAAAAAATGAAGAATTAAGAACTTCAATGTAAAGGTTTCTGATAGAGAAAAAAAAAAAAAAAGAAAAGAAAAGGTATTGATTTGGTTCCAGCCAGCAAATTCATCTGGGAGAGTAATTAAATTTGATGTCAATGACTGAAGTTTTGCTGCTGCTTGGAAACACTTTTGTGTTTTGATGGAATGCAGGAGGAAAAAAAAAAAAAAAAGGAAAAGGGAGAGAGCAGACTGTGAGTGATAAATGAACCTGACTCCCCTTCCAGCACCACAGACAGGTATCCCTGGATCTGGGAGGCTCTGGGAGGGATTTGCTGCACGTGGAGCTGGAGCTGAAGTGTGTTATTAACAGATCAGTGAAGTTCATTGAGAGGGAAGAATAAGGTGCCTTGGAGGCCAAAGGGGCTGCGCCCACCTTGCATCAGGAGAGGGATTTACCCTTAAGCCTCATCCTGGGATTAAGGCTGAGATAAAAAGTCCAAAGCAGAGGAATTGTTTCATTTCCAGCTCTGGTGGCACTTGCTGGGTTTTGAGCAAACCTCTCCTGTTGTGGCCTTTCCAGGGATCAGGAGCTGCTCTGGTGTCTCCTGGAGCCTGCAGGGTGATGGGATGAACATGCCAACAAGTTTTCCACACTTGCATTTCTAAAATAACTCCTCTTGATCACATTTCTGTTCCTTTTGGGAGGTGAGGAGTTCCCTGTCCCTGGGGCTGAGATGCTCTGAGAGCCCCAGTGCGGTGCTGAAGGTGGTTTGTGCTTCCAAGACAACAGCCTGCCTGGTCCCAGAAGCCCATTTTCATTGTTTACAGTGTTTTTTTCCAGGATTTTCCATAGCCAGGAATCCCTGGGGGTTAACATGGCACACCCCTGACGCTTTCCAAGCCATGGGGTGACGTGGGAGCTCTCCCTGAGCCACTTCCAGGCCCGTGTGGCTGTGCTCTGACCCAGAGTTAAGATGCAGGTGTGTTCTTTCCATCCCTGCAGCGTGAAAGGAGGAACAATAACTTAATCTAATTATTCATTTCCCTTGTAAAAAGTCCATTGTGATGAGATGTCTCTGGTGGCCGAAAAATGAGGTCTAGAGGTGCTTAAGTGTATTTTGTTTAAGAGAGTAGACAAGCTCAAATAAGATGTTCAGAATTAATGGTACAGCTCTCGTGGTAATTTGAGGAGAGGCTTGGATGAAAAGTTAAAAATACAGGTGAAGTGAATAATAATACCTGGAGGTATAAAGAGCAGCTGCAATATGTCCCTGGGATGCTCTGAAAGGGAAATTGATCTCTGAATGGTTGGGAGGGTTCAGGGCGACCAAGGCTGGGAGGGAATGGGAGGCTCTGGCAGGGTTGGTTCATCTGAGAGGATGCAGCCCCAGATTTGTGTCTCACAGAGCCAGGGAATGGCTTGGGCTGGAAGGGGAGTGGAAGATCAGCCATTCCCACCCCCTTCCCCTGGCCCAGAATTCTCCAAGCTCCATCCAACCTGGCCTTGGACATTTCCAGGGCTGGGCTGATCCTGGTTCTCTTGTTCTGCCAAGGCTCCAGGAGTGCTTTTCTCCTTAGATCTTCACTGGCCCTGACAGGTACTGGGGGGCTTTCTGTGACTCCCCTCTCCTCCTCCTCCTCCCTGACTGCAGAGGGTCTCCTTCCCAGCCAGAGCAGGAGGAGGTGGAGCTGAGCTCTGGGATGTTGAAACAGCGATTCAGGGCATAGAGGGATTAGATTGAACAAGGGGAAGGAAAGCTCAAACGTGCCCAGGGATGATGCTGATCCCTTCTTTGGGCTCCCTGAAGCTGGTGTTTGGGTGCAGCCCAGCCCTGGGCAGCTCCAGGGCACGGAGGTGCCTTCAGGTTTGTGCTTAAATCCTTCATCTCACTTGACATAATGGGATCTGAGGTGGAATCCCCACCTTTAGTTGACTCCCTGCTGTCCTGCAGCGGGTTTGTAGCATCCACCCCAGGAACTGCTCCTTGTGTTTGGGTCCTTGGAGAAACCCCACAGCCAAATTCACGCTGATCCAAATTCCAGGGTGGTTAAAACTGGCTCTTGTGTCTGCAAATACCTCCTTCCTCTCTCCCAGTGCTTCGAGCTCACTTTGTGACATTTTATTGATTCCTCCCCACTCCCCCATTTCTTGCTTTCCATGTGGAAACAAATTAAAGCAGGAATTGGGATTGTAAATAGATAATGGTACGTGAATGCAGAGCAATCAGTGCCATCCATGTACAGTCACACTAATTGAGCCAGGGGAGGGGATGGCTGAGTGAATGGGATAAATATTTAATGCCTGCCTTCCCTGGGAAATACAAGAGCAGGGAAAGAAAGAAAGAAAATAGTTGTGAAAGCCACACTTGACTGCTTTCCCTCAAAAGAGGAGTTTTGATGCCATTAACCTCTCTGTGTTATGCAGTGAAGGAATTGGAGGAGCTGTTGTTTAATGTGGAGGCTTCCCAAAAAAAAAACCCCACAGCACCTCAGTGTGCTCTGATTAAAAACGGGGTTGGGAAGTATTTGGGATAAAATCAGTTGTTTGAGTGAGGCATTTTTTCCTCAAAGTGCTCAAGAAGGGGGGCTTGGGGAGAGGGGAGTGACAGCAAAGTCCAACTGTTGGAGGGGAAAGAGCAGAACTCTGAAATCCTGCTGATCTGCAAGGGTGGAAAAGTCCATCAGGAGTGAGATGAGCTTGTGGGTGATTATGAATCCTCAGGCTGCTGAACCCACCTCTCAAGGATGTAGATATTAGAAAAACTAGGGATGGAGGGCAGAAAAAACTCTGCCTCATCCAGGCAGGTTTGGTTTATTGTTATTTTTTTATATCACTCAATTGAATTACTTGCCTCTCCACAGTTATGAAAGTGGAATTTGGCTCTGCATACCCAAAGACTGTTTATGAGAAGTTTGACTATTGATTCAGGATGAATAATAAAACAGCCTTTGGGGGCTGAGAGGATGAAGTTTAAGCATGTTGTCATAACAACCAGCCACAGTAACTTGCTCACAATTGCTTTTAGGCATCCCAAGTTTGATCTGGGCCCCAAATATGTTGGTTTGAAGTCAGTTACCTGAAAAAGTTTGTGATTCGGTCGGTGCAGCTGCCTCTGAGTTCTCCAAGGATGGCAAAAAGCCACTCAGGCTCCATTTCTGGAACACCTTGTGCTTCTGAAAAACAGAGATGAAAACAATCAATAGAGAAATGATGGAGAGTGATCTTAAAAGCAGTTTTAGAGCGTAGAGGATGTAGATGATGCAGGATTCAGACAGAGGATCATCCAGGGCTGTAGGTGGCAGAGATGCATTGGTTATGCACAATAACCAGCCCTGCAGTTCATTAACAGAGCAGGAGGATGTTGCATTCCTCTGCCATTAATAAATCCTCTGCCAGGGGACCCCCTGGATCCTTGGGAAAGGGGAGTTCACCTCTGGAAGCACTGCTTGGACTCTCCAAATGCCTTTTGGGTGCCAGGCCTGCTGTTAAAACTCTGTGTGACAACTCAGCCAGGAATGATGAGCTGGACTTTACCAAAGCAAACAGCATCATGTTTTAAAAGAAAGGACAAATATAAAGAGATCTGCAGGGCTGCTGCTGGGCTGGGGAGCTTTCCACCTTGTTTGATGGCTGTAATCATGCCCAGGCCGGGATGGATCATAAATCACTTCTCCTGGCTGGCAATTTACAGGAGGAAAAACAAAATGGTTCTTGCACTCTTTCCTCCTCCTCAGTTAAAATAAACAGACTTTGCTGGAGTGGGTTAAGAGGGGAGCTGAATAAGCCTGGGGGAATCCCTTGCCTGAGGAAGAAGGGTTGGAAACTCCCGTGGGTCCAAATGTGGCCCCGTCAGGTGGGAGCAGGGGTAGGAAGGTGTGGCTGGAAACACCAGGGGGGTGGAGGTGCTTTCCTGAGGGTTCCCTGTGGGAGGAGGAACACCTGGCCAGGCTGGTGTTGGGGGGTGATTCCCCCCCTCTAACCTGGGGCTGCCTCTGCTTGGTCTTTTGCAGGTTCACTGGGATGAATTTGCCTGCCCCCGTGATCAGCAGCAAGAACTGGCTGAGGCTGCACTTCACCTCTGATGGCAACCACAGGCAGAAGGGCTTCAGTGCCCAGTACCAAGGTAAACACTCCTGCTGTGTAAACACTCCTGAGCTCAGCCACGCTGCTTTCCCGGGAATCCACGGCTGCACCATCCCCCTGTGTCCTGTCGGTGTCACTTCCCAGCTGGAAGCCCCAGAAGTGGGGATTTGGTAGAATCCCACAGTGATTTGGGTTGGGAGGGACCTTAAATCCCATCCCATCCCACCCCCTGCCCTGGGCAGGGACACCTTCCAGCAGCCCAGGTTGCTCCAACCTGGCCTTGGACACTCCAGGGATGGGGCAGCCACAGCTTCTCTGGGCAAACCTGTGCCTGCCCACTCTCCCAGGGGGGAATTCAGGATTGGGGTAAAAAGATTTCAGGACTGGGATGTAAAAAGATTTCAGTATTGGGATCTTCAGGTGCTGCTGAGAGAGGGGAGATGTTCTGGCAGGTGGCTCAGGCAGAGGGAAGATGCTGCCCTGGGGTTGGTGCAGCTCCTGGGTGGGACCAAGGGGGTCACAAAAGGGGATGGGGATGGGGGGTTGGAGGGAATTCCCTGGAGCTGTTTTTGCAGCATTCCCTGGGATGTTTCTGGAGGCTGTTGTGGGTGCAGCTGGCTCTGGGGGTAGGAGTGAGGAGAGGGAAAATGAAGCAGGGAAGGATTTTCCTCGGATGTTCCCTGGCTGTTCAGCCTTAGCAGTGTTGTTTAGCCTTGCTCTCTGAACCACCATTGTTATTTAACTCTCTTGGCTTTCCTTGAACACATAAATTACTTCAAATTATAAGGGAAAAAAAAACCCCCAAAGCCTTTTGTTTTCCCTGTGCAGCTGATGCCTTTTGATAGGACATTTTCCCTCGCTCTCAGCAGTGCTGCTTTCTATTAAAACACCTGCCTGAGTCATCCTTTCTTCTTAAATAGAACAGTAAAGATCAATGTTATAATTTCCCCTGATTAGATAAATGTCAGGGGGGTTCTAATCTCACACTCTGGTTGGAAACTGGGTTGTCAGACAGAATGAACTGTGCTCTTGTGGCTGGAGTGTTTAAGGGATGAGCTCTTGAGGTGCCATTGAAGCAGGGGGGACCTGCCACTCGTTCTTCTCCCCTTGCTGGTTTTTGTGGAGTTTGTCAGGTTCTTTCTGTCTGTCAGGGGAGATTTCAGGTACTTTATTTTCAGTAGTTTTAGTGCCAAACAATAATCTGTGGCTGGAGGAACACAAGCTTCCAGCAAGACTCCGTGTCAGCCTTTCCTTGGGAGCATCACCTTGCTTGGACCTAAATATCAGAGTGGAGAGAAACACATACAGAAAAGGCCCTGTAATGCCATTCAAAGCAGAGCAGCTCCAATGCATTTTTCATCAGGAGAGATGAATCAGAGCCCGGGCTTGTCCAGGAGAAGGGAGGAAGGCCGAGGGGGAATCTCATTTGTTGCCTGTTTTCCCAAGACGTGTAAATACATCATTTATTAACACCCTGTGTCCTCTGAGACGGGGTCTGGCTTTGCTGATAATCTATAAGAAAACAATTTCCCTTCCAGCTTGTTTAAATTGATCCTCAGTTTTGCAGAACACCTTCGTTGCCTGTTCCCTCTCAGCTCCTCCTAATCCGTGGCCTCATTTGGAAATCACTGAGTGAATGTAAAAGCAAGGTTAGATACAATCAGCCTGTGGAGAGTTTTGTTTGGTTTAATACAGCAGATTTGTTCCCTTCCTGGCAGAGTTAAGTATTTTCCCCTTTCCCCTTTTATTAAGGTGAATCCTTGTGTTCTTGCCAACGCTTTTCCCCCATGTCCTGTGAGAGCAAAATCAGAGATTCGTGGAATAGATTTTATTTTATTTTTTGGGGCCTGAAATGCTGTTTTCCAAAACTAAAAATAAATAAACGTGCTCTTAAATTCTCATTTAGAGCAACGTGAAACGGTTTAAAAGAAACACCCCTGACTGCCTGCTCGCTGGAAAAGCTTTGTAATGTCATCTCTCAAATTTGACAGGATGCTGAGTATTCCATTAGATCTATTGGATACATGTGAGCAGCACAACCCTGCAGAAAACAGGAGCTTCTGTTCACCCAATTATCCTGACACAGCCCTTTGTAGTACTGCTCCTCATCCCGACTTAGAAACAAAATAGGTTTTCAAATCCCAGATTTTTGAGGGCAAAGAGAGCGGGAGAATTGTTCTTATTTATTTATATTTTTTTCACGAAGCAAGCGCTGCTGGATCGTGCCTGGTGTAATCTAAATTTGTAAAGCTTGGCTTTCATGCTGCAAACTAAAGGAAGGATTAAGAGGAGAGGGTGCAGAGATCCCTCTTTATCCCTCTGCTGTGGGTTGGAAGGGACCCCAAGGACTTGTCCCACCCTCTGCCATTGCTTTCCGCTGGATTTGGGGTGTTCACAAAGGGGCTTGCAGGGGGGAGTTGTGGAGGGTGTAAAAATGGGGATTATTTTTATAATCTCTGATTGTGCCCCAAAGCACTTCCCAGAGCAGTGAAGCAGCCACTGTAAAATCACAACAGCACGTCCTGCAGTGGCTCAAATTTAGCCTCAGATCCTTGGCCTTGACTGGGTTTTATGGGCTGGAACTGCACAGGGTTATCCCTGTGCTTGCTTGGAAAGGACTGCAGTGTTCTGCAGGATAACCTGGCACTCTTCTGGTTAAAGAAACAGGTTTCTGCCCCAAAAATACGAGTTTTAGTAGCTCCCCTGTCCTCTCTGTGGTGCCTTGATGGCAGATCTGTTAAAAACCTCGAGGTCAGACTGAAGACACCCCCGTGGCCTGCAGGAATCTGGGGATCTTTGGGGCATCCTGAGACCTGCTGCTTTCCTCCTGCTGCATTTGCAGGTGGATTTAGAGACAAAAGGAGCACGTGTTAGATTTGCTTTGATAGTTGGCCTGCTGTTAATTAGTTTTCTACTCTTAAATTAAAAAACAGACCACCTCCCTCCCCGAACAGGCTGGAGATACCAGTGCTGGTGAGAAAGACGTGAGTTTTTCCTCATGAATATTATTTTTTAAGCCAATGCAGGGCTGAGTTTGAAGTCATTCCTGCTTTATTTAAAGAGCAAAAGCAAAAAGCTGTAAGCAAATGATGAATGAAAAGCTCCATCCAGCCTCTCTCTCTCTCTCAAAGCACTACCCCAGGTGAGCTTCAAGGAGCGACGCTCCCACCTCCCCCCGTCTGAAGCTCCTGTGAACAGATGTTCCAAACAGGCTGGTTTTTAAGCCCAAAAAATTCATGATTAAAACAAAACCAAAACCCAGCCTTGTTAGTTACATGGGTAATTCTCCCTGGCAGCTTTTGTCTCAGGGACGTGCTGATTTAGGGATGAAAGAGTTGACAGGATAAAGAACGCGGGGAGACGGGCTGGTTTTCTCCCTGGGTGAGGATGGGCTCCTCAGGACATGGTTCTGTGGTTTGGGTTTTTTTTTTTTCCCCTGCTATTTTACTGCCTTTTTGAGCCCAATACTCACCCAGGCCATATTTGCAGTGTTGAGGTTATGGGTGGAAGCAGAGAATGGCTTTGCTGTGTATTCCTGGCAAAACTGCATCAGGAGAACTGGGTGAATTAACTCAGCACTTGCCCCTCAGGATCCCTGAAGTTTCTTAGGGCTTCCCTTTTGTCTGTCCCCCATTTGTAGTGTGTCAGTGGTGTGGTTTCAGAGAGATGGGGGGTCAGACCCCACTTTTATCTTCAAATAAAAGCTCTCCAAGGACACTAATCCAGCCCTAACACAGTGAATGAAAGGGTCCCTCGTGGTCTGGGGGTTGTCAGGGTGAGTTTTCTCAGCCACAAGGGAAGGATGAAGGGGTGGGTGATGTACAAGCATCGCTTCATTTTCATTTTAACTAATCCCTGATGCTCAGCTAAATCTTCTCCTTGTCTTTCCTTTGTTTTCCTTCTGTTCCCTGCAGTCAAAAAGCAAATGGAACTCAAGTCCAGAGGGGTGAAGCTCATGCCCAGCAAGGACAACAACCAGAAGACATCAGTGTGTAAGTTTTTTGGCTCCTCCTTCGCTCTCTTCTGTATGATGATCTCTTTGAACATTTCATTTGACTTCCAGTAATCTCTAAACCTTCGTCACTCTCAGAACTTGTGATGCTTTTCCCTCTCTTCCCTCCCCATTACTGCATCACTTCCTCCCAGTGCTCTGTTCACAAGCTTTACTAACTCCTCAGAGTGGCCTGGAGGGGACTGGTGTGTGTGTATGGAATATAAATATGGAATATATACTGTGTCCTGCTGCTCAGTGACAGCCTGGGGGCCTGGCTTTTAGGGTGGGAAGTGTCCAGCTCTGAAGAACTTGGAAAACCGAGTGAATGGTGCCGTAAAATTAGGAGCAGGGATAAGGAACAACACCAGGAAGACTTGTAGAAAGTCTGCAGAGGTGGTGGCAGTCTTTTTGTCTTTCTATTTGAATTTTATTTAGTTGTCCTTGCAGAAAAATCATAACAGTGGTGGGCTCATAACGCTGATCTTGGGGTCTCCCTGTTTTGGGGGTTGGTGTGTCAGTGTGTCCCTGCTGTGTTTCCCTCTGGCAGGAGGTGAATCCTTTAGGTCCATCCATCTTTCCATCAGGTCCTTCTCAAAGCAGAAGCCAAACTTGGGAGTTTCTTTTCCTATGTGTGACTCTGGGCAGACCTCTGGGATTTTAAGGGATCTCTGAGATGAAACAGGAGGGATCTGAATTACCTGGAGTTAATATTTTATATGAATTCAAATGGGAGCAGAATGGAGCATTGTTTTCCCCCCAGTTTTTAGGGGAGAGGGTGGAACTGCTGGTGTTGTTGCACAGTCCACGACACCCATCCAAGGGGAACCGTGTGGATATTTCACTGGGTGGAGTTTTGGCAATACAAAAAGTTGAGTTGAGAACTGATGAGCTGGATTTGGAACGTGCTTTGCTGTCTGTCTGCAGTGAGTGCTTTTAGGCTCTGTTTTTTTCAGGAGCAAGGCCCAACAAGGTAAAAAATAACAGGCTGCAAATTGCCCAAAACCTCCAGAGCAGAAAACGTTGGGGTGTGTTTAGAGAGAGTGGATTCCATTTTAAAGGGAAAAAAAACCCTCTTGTGTGCAAGATGTTCCTGGCTGGGTGATCTATGCTTGCCAAGAAGAATTTAATTGTAATAAACATTTCAGTTCACTTCACTTGAGTATGAAATTCAGTTGGAAAATACCACTGGCTTTGTGTGGAGACAGAGGGATGTGTTTGGAGTGGGGAGGGGGGGAGGGTCTGATGTCTTGGGCGTGGGGAGTGCGGGGAAGGGGGTGATAAATGTCAGCCTGGCTTCAAGTCTTTAGTTGGCAGAAGTGTTCTGGTGTCAAGAACATGTAGGATTCCCATTTCTCCTTGCTGGGAATGCTCAGCTGCTTCCCTGGAGCGGTTTTTACCCGTTTCTGAGGTGCTGTGTGGGCTCTGGGAGTGGAGCAGGGGACAGCAGGTCGCTGAGAGTTGCTGGAGTTGCTCAAGTAGGAGAATTTCAGGAGTGCTCTTGGTAAATCACAGAGTCATTAAGGTCAGAAGAGATCCCCGAGATCTCATCAAGTCCAACCTCCAGGTCTGTGCTTTATTTTCAGTTCTTCCTGCCCTAAAATCCTGCCTTGGAAGGGTCTGTCCTTCAGCCCTGCAGGTCTTGCAGAGGGTTTGGGTTTGGCTGGGTGGACACACTGGGTTTGGGTTGAACTGGCCAGGTTAAAACCTTGTGTTCTGTGGGTCTGAGAGGAGGCCAAATGCAGTCACATAACAAGTGCTGGTGCTATTTCAGGGAAGAAAAACCACATAAAACTCTGGAATTCTGGGGGGAGGCGCTTCTTGTGTTCAGCTGTAGTCAAATGTTTATGTGGAATTATAATCAAGTGTTCTTGTACTGTTCACCATCCCCGAAATCGTTTGGACATCTCTCTTTAATCGCTTTTAGAGGCAGAATAACTCAGCTCTGCAGACTGAGAGAGGAAACAGTTCTCAGTTTCAGGTTGGCATTTTGGAGGTAGTTTCTGTTCCTGCACATGGTGTGTGAATGGGGATGCTCCAGGTCCCACAGTGGGAGGGGTGGGATGAAGGGGTGAAAGTTCTGTGCTTTTGGGGCTGATTTTTGTCACCCAGATGTTTGCATGGGAGTAATGGGAGCCTCAGATGATCATCAAAATTAACCTTTTCAAACCAACTGACTGCTGCAATCCTTCTCATCCCTCATGCCAGTGGAAGAGCTCACCTGTTTTCACTGTATTTCTCATGCTTAGAAACATTGAGGCTTTGGAAAACCATTTTTAGGGGCTGCTTTATTTTGTAGTTCGTCTTTTACGTTCCTAAATTCGGTGAGGAAATTGTCCTTTAGGGAATCTGTCAGTGAACTTTATTAAGCTGGGGGGTTACAGAGAACTAAGGAGGGTTCTCAGTTCTTCTGAAATATTTTTAAGAGTAAATTCCTGTGGCAAAAAGAACAACCAGAAGTGGCTGTTGTTGAACTCACGATGAGAAAAGCTGTTGGAAAAAAAATCAGGAGGAGAACGAAGGGGTGGAAAACGAGTCCCACGGTTTGGGGGAGAGAATCCTGGAGCTTCTGATCCAGAAAAGGAACAGTTCACCCCAGCTGTTGGGATGCACTGTTTTTCCAGTAACCTTGAAGGGTTCCTGGGGGAGTGGAACAGCCCAGCACAGATCAGTCAAAGCTTGAGGGAGGTGAACACAGGACTGGCAGTTCCCGCCGTAACAAATCTGGTTTCTGACCTCTGAGTCTGTGTGTGCCTGAAACAAAATAAAACTTTCTGTAGGTGACCATCTAATCCATCTTCTTTCCTTTCTCTTTCCTTCACACTAACAAGGAGAACTCCCCAAGTCCCCTGATGTGGAGATATCTTCCCTTTCCCCCTTGCTCAGCTTTATCTTATCTGTCCTCTGCTTTATCTACACGTGTTCTGTAGGTATTAATAAATCTCCAGCTAACAAGAGATTAACTGGTTTTAGCCTTCAGAAATGTGACTGACAACTGACAGCCTGCCCTCTGGGGCCTCTTTTGGCTGGCCATCTGTAGCCTGGCCCTCCCAGAGCTCTGAGCTGGAGGTTATCCGATATGGGAATGAATAACTGGAGGTGACAGTGCAGGGTAACCCCTTTTGGATGGAAAGGGTGGTCTGGGGGGGTTTATTGACCATGGGGGGAAGAGTTTGCTGTGGGAAGGTGGTTTGTTGTGCAAGAGGAGCACACAGAGTCGGATGCAGCCCTGTCTGGGGGGTGTTTGTGCGTGTTCCAGGTGGGGCTTCTTCGGAGTGGGGGTTTTTACTCTGGGCAAGGTACAGGAGTGAGATGAGATGTCTTGGCATTTTCCTTCACTCCCACAGAGTGGGACACACAGCCTTGGCCTGCACACTGACCCTGAGGGTTGGTTTGGCTGGGTTTGCAGATCCCTGGGGCACATTTGTGGGGGTGGGTAGATCCACGACGGTGCCACCTGAGCCCTTTGCTCAGGGGACCTTTGGTTTTCAGAAGCTGCTGAAAACGTGGGTGTGGAGTGCAGGGGCTGCTGCTCTTCCTCTGGGCTCTGGGGGACATTCAGATCAGAGGAGGCAGCAAAGCTTTGTGGCTCCAAAGGCAGAGATCGGAGGGTTGTGCTGCTGCCACGCTCCCCCCTCTGAGCCTAACGTGGGGTCATGGACGTGAAGGGGAGGGAAAACAACCTGTGAGGAGAGAGCAGGAGGAGAAAAAGGCCCTTTCAGAGCTAAAGGGCCCCAGATGAGATGTCAGTGCTGGGGAGGAGGCCGGCTGGAATGGATTTGGCACAGCAGCAGCAGTTGGGTGCAGACAAAAGCCCTGTCCCAGCCCTCCTTCCCTCCTTGTAGGAACACTTCCACCTCCCAGCTGTAGTCCCTGGCTACTCCAGGTGTAATATCCCACTGGATAATCACCCTGTTTGATGGTCTTGGCTTTCTGTGTGCCCACCCTGTGCAGTCTGTGCAGACTCTCCACGTGCTCCCTCCTTCTCCCCCCGTGTTCCCCCCTCCCGTGTCCATCCCTGTGCTCCATCTCCTGCCGGGCTCCAGCTCTGGAGCCAACGTGTGTGTGTGTCCTGAGGAACGTGCTTTTGTCCCTGCACCCCCCCCTTTGGCCCTGGGCTTTGGGGCACTGTGCTAATGCAGCATGGTCGGGGTCAGGACGGGGCTTTCCCCTCGGATCCAGGGACAGGCAGAGAGGTAGGATGGAAATCTGCTGGGTCAGGATTCACACCTCACCACTGCCTGTGGTTTCCTTGGGCCTTTCCCTCGGTCCCATCAAATTCTCCAGCCTTGTGACAAAACCCCCTCTCTGTCCCTTTGGGAGCTGCTGGAATTCCAGGTGGAAATCAGGATATTGCCCAGCCCTGAACTCTTGGCTGCGCCTTGGGCAGGCTGGAAAGGGCTGGGAATGGGGAGGTGGGGAGTGGAGCTGGAAGGTTTATCCAGTGCTGCTCACCACTCCAGAGGTCTCGTGGGCGTTGGCAGTTACACTGAGGTCACTCCATAAAAATTTTTTCCATATCCAGACTAAACGACTCGCTTTGAAAACCCTCGACTCGCATTTTCCCTCTCCCTCCTGCCTTTTGTCCCATGCCTGGTTTTTATTTCCCCCCACCCTGGTATCACACACCTACCTGCCTCCTCGTGGAGTTGTTCCCTCCCCCTGGCACCGCTGGGACTGGTGTAGGGCGTCACTTTGGCTCTTTCAATCCCGGGTTGTTTCATCGGGGGAATTTCGCAGAATTGGGGGGGGGAAAACCAACCCCCCTCTTTTCAGAGGTTCTCTTGTAGTGGAAAACCGTGTCCCTAGCTGGCATTTCCTAGAAAACTGGTGTATGAGCTGAGCTGAGCTGATTCCAGGGTGTTTCTCTCCAAAGCTGGGGTGTTTTTCTTTCCCTGACAAAACGGAACACGTTGAGGTTTTCGAGCTGCCGGTTGCCATTTTTTTCTCTCCACATCCACCAAGACAGTTGATGAAAGAATGTTTCTTTTGCTATTCTGTCTCTGTATGTGCTGTTTTTGCTTTGTAGTAACTCAGGTTGGTGTGTCCCAGGGACATAATATGTGTCCAGACCCTGGGATTCCAGAGAGAGGCAAAAGAATAGGCAACGATTTTAGGTAAGAACCTTTTTCCATGTGTGGTTGTGTTTTGGTTTTTCTTTTTGCATGCTGCCAAGCTCCTGTCTGTGCCATGTTTGTGCTCCCTGGCATTCTGGAGTCTGTTTTCAGAGACCATCTGCCCACCTCTAATGTGTTCTCTCTGAAAATCCTGCCCACCCTAGCGAGGAGGGGAATTTAAACGTGGCTAAAGGGGCACAGGTGTGTCCCACCTGAGCCTCTGGGATGAGCTCTCCGAGCATTTATCCTCTGGAAAATCCAGGTGTTTAGCCAAGTTGGACAATCCCTGTGTGTTGTCATTCCCCCTCTGGTTGAGTGCAGGAAAACTGTCTTGAACAGCCAAAAAAAAACCAAACAAACTTTTCAAATCAGCCCCAGCATGGCCCTGCCCCGAGAGGATTTGGGGAGACTGACACAGTTCCTTGTCAGTGAGTGTTTGTGGGGGGAGGTGATTGTTTCTTTATGAAGTTTCAAACAATGCTGTTATTCCCTTCCAGTTGCAAATGTTCCTTTCCCGTGGGCAGGAGTGACCCAGCCTGTTGTCAGCAATGGGGGAATTAATATTTAATCTTATTTTTGCTGATGGGAGCTGTTTGTTTCACAAAAAAAAAGTGTCTTTCAGTTGAACCTCAGGTTCTTCCAAATTTTACTGAAATCTAGCCAGTGGGTGAGGGTGGAGAAAAGGGAATTCCCAACAGTCCCTCAGTGCCCCAGGGTAAAGGGTTGTGTCTCCTGGGTGAATTAGGGCAGTCAAACAGCGAAGGGGCTGGACCCAACCCCGCAGAACAAAGACCAGACCTCTCAGCAGCAGAGAAAGAACATTTTTGTCACCTTTTCACCTGGGAATGCTGAGCATGTCACCTGCTGGGGCTGTGCCTGTGCTCCCACACGGGCTGTGACAGCCTGGGGGGGCTGGGATGGGCTGGGATGTGCTGGTGGAGATCAGCACCCAGGGCATGGGGTGGGGCAGGAGTTCTGGGAGCTGATGTCCTGCTCCCTTCCAGGTTGGGCTCCAGCATCCAGTTCTCCTGCAACGAGGGCTACGACCTGCAAGGCTCCAAGAGCATCACCTGCAAGAGGGTCAGCGACATCATCGTGGCCTGGAGCGACCACAGGCCGGTGTGCAGAGGTGAGGAGGCAAAAACTTGTCCGGATTGTTGGGGTGGAAGGGAAAACCCACCCCCTCAGGGTCCCCTTTAGGGCATCACCCCCTCCTGTCCCCGGGTTTGGCCTCCCTGGGTAAGGTTGTGGAAGCCTGGAAGAAAATCAGGAAAAGCAGAGATGGAGGGAGATTTGGGTTTTTTTTTTTGCTGCTCCTGGGATTGAAATGTGGGATTTTTGGACTATAGTTCCTCAGTAGCATCACCCCGATGCTCCTGTGCCACGAGCCATCAGCCAGTGGAGTTTCCTTTCAGTGGAGGAGTTTTCTTTCAATGAAAAACACACTAATGCCCATTTTGCCCTTGGCCATTTTGCTTTCATTCCCTCTCCAAAAAGTTCCATGAATAATGTGATATTTGTAATGCTAATAATGAACAACTTGTAATATTTTTAATGAAATCCCTTTAAAGCTCTTCAAATCATAAATAGGTAATTTTTTTCAGTTCTTTTTTTTTTTCTTTAATTTCATCTGCAGATTTTTTTCAAGGCTTTGGAATCCCATATAATTCTAGAAACAAGCCTGGAATAAATTGAATCAGCGTAAGAGGATATTTGGCATAAATATGTGACACTATAAAGGAAATTTATGGTGTCCTCTTGCAAGAGATAAGAAAGGATTTGCCTCTCTTATTATGTCTCTGTGAATCAACTTAATTTTTTTAACTGCTGACTTTTTTGTTGTGTTTTTTTTTCTGTTTAAAAAGTTTTTCCAAATGCTTCATATATCCCTTTTTATTTTTTTTTTCCCCAGTTTGTTCCATTTTCCCTTTGGGTTTCTCTGGAGTTGGGAAATCGGGGGGGCCCAGTGAGCAGGGTTTGAACCCCTTGGGCTGCAGGAATTTCTGATCCCCAGGGCCGCTGATGGGAGACTTTTTTCAGCTCCCCCACCTACAGCAGATTCCCTCTGGGTCCTGGGAACAGCACTTTAAAAATGGGAATAACAGGATTTACCTTTTTTTTTGGTGGAGTCAGGCGGGACAGCTCCGGGGCCGGCGGGAGGGACGAGGTTTAGCACCATGGACAGATGCCCTCGGCTCCTCCCCGAGCTGCTCCTGGGTGCTCCACCCTGGGATCACCCCTGTCCCAGCCTGGCCAGGAGAGCTTTTTTGCCCCGTTTTCCTGCAATTTGGAAAAAAAAAAAGCCTTGCAGGTGGCCACGTGCGCAAAAACATCTCATTTGAGGCTGGAAATGAATGACTTTTGAGGCTCCATCACGAGAGCAGAGGCAGCTCCAGAGCCAGGATGCTGCTCTTCACATTTCCCAGTGAAATATTCCAGCTAAATATTGCATCAAAGGGATACCACGGGCTAAAATTTCCCTGTTTTAAGGACTTTCCAGCTTCTCCTTTTACCTGAGATGTTTTTAAGATGCAAAGCCGACTTGCCATCTTGGTTCTGAGCCCACGGTCGTGTCTGAACAAAACCAGCCTAATAAATACTTAATAATTACATAAGAAATCCTTGCTGTGCAGTATTTCTTTTTTTTTTTTTTTTTGATCTGCAAGAAGAAAGGAAAGATGGCTTTTTGGGGACATGAAAAAGGAGCTGCATCTCACCCAGAATCTTCCACGGGCTTTGGTTTCGCTGTCCCGAATGTGAAACGATTTTTGGGAGGGCTTTAAAAAGAGCAGGGAAGAGAAATGAATAAAGCAAATGTGGGGAGGGGGTTGTTGTTGTTGTTGGTTGGTCTGGGGGGGTCCATCTGGTCGATGGGAACAACCCCACAGGTCAATCCTCCATCTCTGCTGCGTGAGCGGGGAAAAAAAGGAGAGAGTTTTGCCTCGCGAAAGCAACACAGAGCAGCAATTTTGGGGTGTTTTAAATGTGTGTCGAGCCCAGAGCCCTCACCCTGCTGTCTGTGTCCCCAGCCAGGATGTGTGACATGTACCTGCGTGGGCCCAGCGGGGTCATCACGTCCCCCAACTACCCCGTGCAGTACGACAACAACGCCTACTGCGTGTGGGTCATCACCGCCCTCAACCCCGCCAAGGTGGGTCTGCCCCGCGCCCTCGGGGCCTCAGCCGGCCAGGGAAGGCTCTGCTGCCCCAGGGGGGACGAGCCTCTGGTGTATCCTGGAGCCCCAGGCTGGTTTGGGGGGTTTTCTGCTCATTCTCTTCAATAGAATAAGTTTCTTGGTGGTTCTGGGTTCATCCCTTACAGAGCCCGGTGGGACCAGGGGGGTCACCAAAACAGGGTGGGGGTGAGCTGGAGGGAGTTCCTTGGAGCTGTTTGCAGCATTCCCTGGGATGTTTCTGGAGGCTGTTCTGGGGGATGGATCGAAAAGAGGGAAAATGAAGCAGGGAAGGGGCAGGAATGACATCCAGCTGCTGGTTCACCCTCCAAGGGGGGGTCAGTGCAGCTCAGCCCCTTTCCTCCCCAGGGTTAAAACCTCATTCAGCCACTCCTGTCTCTGGCTGTGCTCTCTCTCCCCCCCTCCCAGACTCTCCCACGTGTTTCTCTGCTCTCTAAATCCCACACTGCCTCACCTTCCCCCTCTGCTGAGTGCTCGTTTTGTTGAGGGGTGTAATTAAAAGCCAGTGTAATTATTTTTAATCGAAACCCCTTTGATATCTGGGGGTGAGGACGGGGGGGAGGTCCCGCCCAGCCAAGCGAAGCTGCTCGTTCAGGGCAGGGAGGCTGTGCCAGGAATGCTGATTTTTCCCATCCTTTTGGCCATGGATGGCCCTGAACCAGCGGGATTTCAGCCCCCAGAAGTCAGGGGGGCAGGAAGTGTGGGTTTATCTCCTGCTATTTGTGCAGTGTTGTTAATTTATAAGCAAGTCCTCTCTGGGGGTGATTCCAGGCTGGGGTCGTTGGGCACGGAGGGAACAAGGTCTGACTGCCTTGGCCTGTGGAAGATCAATTCCTTTCCATTTTCCACTGGCCATGGAAATTGCAGTTGAGGGCAGTGTGTGGTGCCTTTCCAGCCCTGCAATCTCAGCCCGTGTCTCTCCTCCAGATCTGGGTGGGAACACAGGAACGAAAATCACTTCTCTGTGTAGCTCAGAATACACTTTCCCAGGTGTTATTCCCTGTTATTGGCTGTATTTGCTCTCAGGAGGTGACAAGTTTCACTCCTTCAGTGCCTGGGTTCCCACCCTTGGCTCAGGGGGAATCCTGCAGCCCGAGGCTCGGAGCTCCCGGGGTTATTCCCTCCTGGTGAGTTCCCTCTCCCCATTGACCCCAGTCCAAGCCTTTAACAAGCCCACATCCCTGGTGGCTCCTGATTTTAATGAGGAGCAGTGCTCTGTTCCAGCTCACGAGGAGGTTGGACCTCGGGCTGTCATTAGCTGGCCGTGGTTTGGGATGACCCGGATTCTGGGAAACAGGGCTGTGGAGTCGGGATATTTTTTCAGTGCTGGTTCGTTAGGAGTGATTTACTGGTTAATGAGCCCCAGGGGGTTCTCCCTCATCAGGGGGACGTGCAGTGGAGGGCAGGCCACGTGTACCAGCAGCTCTTACTGCTCAAGTGGCAGCTGTGCCTCCGTCCCCTGGCCTGGGGCTCCTGGGAATCCGTTCCCTGGGCACTGGCAGGTTGTGGAATAGGCAGCAGCTGGGGCTGTGCAGTGTCTGTTCTACTTCAAACATTCTTCTTTTGTGTGTTTGACTTCAAAAATCCACAACATGCAGTTCTTGTGTGCAGAAAACCCACCTCTGTGTTTGGATATGCTTCCAGTTGGGATTCCTGTTACAAACTCTGGAGGAGGAGATGGAAATCGTCACCAAAATCTGTCCCAGGGCCATGTCCAGTGTTTCACTGACCCTTCAGTGTGTTGCTTTTGTGTTGAACATTCAAGTCTAACCCTCAGCTCTGTTCCTTTGCTGTCCTGCCACCCTTGGGCACAAAGTTTTCCAGCTGTTTCCATCAGCACTGTGATGGGATAAGCTTCTCCTCTGATCTTCCTGGGCAGGTTGTCTCGTTTTTCAGTGGGAATTTCTGCTTAGGGGAAGCTCCTCTTGCCCTGTTTGGTTTCTTCTTCAGCTTTTAACCCTGGGTGATTGTGAACTGTTGATCAGGAAGCAGAATCTGCAGGTCCTGATCCTCAGCTTTCACACAGGGGCATGAAATTGGGAAAATCCGTTCATTTTGATGCTTCCCAGCCTGGAGCAGAGATTTAACAGCAGCAGAACAGCAGTTTGTGCTCCATGGGCTGCACATCAGAGATTTTAACACCAAAATATGGGCAGATTGATCAAATTAACAGCTTTTATGGGCTGGGTGAAGAGACTCCCGTCACCTTTTATATGAAATGATAAATAAATCATAACAGCAGTTTTACAAAGGTTTATAGATTTATAAGTTTATAAATTTTCTGGTTTTTTTGGGTTTTTTTCATCCTGGAAGTGGAATTTACAGGTAGGGAAAACCTCTCCATCCCTCTGAGCAGGGAGGGGTGAGAAGGAAGGGTTTTGGGAAGGCCATGGCCCTTGTGCCAAGGGGATGATCCTAGTGTGGATCCCCCTTTCCCAGCGTGGGTAAGGGAGGGATTGAGGCTGAATGAACTAAAATGCCTGTAAAATACTGGGAATATGAGAAACATGATGTGCCTGAGCTGGATCCTGCTGAAGCCAGTGTAATCTTTTTATTGACTCGAGTGGTCCTTGGATCAGGTCCTGTTACATGAAGCTTTTAATGTGAGCGATGGGAAAACCAGGGAGCTGAATTTAGACCTCATTTGCAAGTCATCTGTTCTATATTTGGAAAAGAACTCTGAGCCAGATTCACTGAGCCCCATAATCTCCTCAAAGTTTGCTCAGAATCCTCCACCAGCAGCTCAGAGGGCAGAGTGCTCCTCGCTGACAACTTGGGATTATTCCCCATCCAGAGGGTGACATCCAACCTACCTGGGGGATATTCAGGCTGTGGGGATTTTTTTTGTGCTGGTCCTTGGTGCCTTGGGAATGGATTTCAAAAAGAAATCGCTGGGGAGCTGAGAAATGAATATGATAATTGGGGAATTTGCATAAAACCCTATTTCTGGACCTTTTTTTTTGCCATAATGGATGTTCCTGGGTGATGTTTCCCCCTGGGGTTGTTTTCACCTGGGGTCTCATGAGCCAAGTGAAGCTCTGCCCAAGCTTTTTGTGATGGAGGGAGATGAATCCAGGGGAGGATTCATCCCAAATTAAGAGAAATGCTGGAGCCTGGGGAGAAGGGGGAGATGAGTAACGTGCTTGTAAAGCTTGTAACTGCAAGAGGTGGCTCGTGGAGAGAATTATTGGGTTGGGTTTTTTTTCCCCCTCTGAATGTGACTGCACTTCAAATCACTCGGTGCCACAAAGCTTTAGGATCAGGTGTCACATTCCAGCCCTATTTTCTTGGCTTTGCTAATTGCTTCCTGTCGCTTCAAATGGAGCTTTTGTGTCATCCCCGTGTTTGTGTGTGCTGGGAGGGCTCTCCTTGGTTAATGGATCATTAAATAATTCTCAGCTTTCAGAGCCAAAAACAAAAAGAAAAAGAAAAATAGGGAAATGGATAAATAAATATTGTGTTCAGCATCCAGTTCCCGTGCCACGAGGTTACGGTCTTGAGTGTGCTAGAATGTAATTAGTTGTTTAATTAGGGTCAGGCTCCTTAGAATGCAGCTCACTTGAGTGAGTGATTGAGCTAACGATGTGTGCAGCGTTACAGCGCCGTGTGCTTTGTATTAATTACATTATTCCATCATTACATGCTTTAATAATGGCCTGCACAGGTTAATGTTTTGGAATCGATGGTTCCCTCCTTGTCTGAAGGATCCCACGAGCTCCTGTTCCACCGTTCCCGGGGCTTGGGGGTGGTGGTGGGGGGGAAAAACTGATTTTCAGGATGTCCTGGCTCAAAGAGCTCATTTCTGGGCGTTGGAGAAGCGGTGTGTTTATGTGCAGGAGGGGCTGGGGCAGTGACAGCTCAGCCTGCACTGTGGGAACACCATTATTTCGGTTTGAACTCTGGGATTTCCCTCCCCTTCACAAGTGCTCAGGTGTTCGCAGGAGGTGCTGCTTTTAATGGGCAAGAAGTGACAGAGACCAGGATTTTGGTTCTCCTGTGCCTTTGCTGCTGGCCCCAAGAGGTGTAGGGTGGCATCAGGTGTCTGTGGGCCTTGGCACACACTCCTCCTTAATTCCTTTTGATGATCCTGTGTTGTCTAAAACAGCGCAAAGGTGGCCTGAGCTCAGATTTGGTGGTTTAATCTGTTAAAAGCGAGGAAATCCGAGTTGTTTACAAGGTCTGATGATTCAAGTGCTTCCCTAGAACCAAAGCTTGGGTGGGACAGGAGAGGAGACACAGGACACAAAGAGCTGTGGTGTGATGATGATGATGGTTGTGTTTGCAGACAGCCTGAGGCAACTTCCCTGAGCTCCCCCTGTGGTAATTCCTGCAAATTCATGTAAAGCAGGGGAATTTTGTGAGAAACTCAAAGCAAAAGACTCTCCACTTGCACCATTTTCTGTCTGCACGCTCTGACCCGTGCCCAGGATTTCAGGGTTGGCAAGGAAAGGGTAGAGAGGTACTGGTGAAAGAGGGGGGAAAAAAAAGCCTGCTCAAGTCCCAACACAAATATTTTTATCAATAAAGTCATCTGGGAAATCGATAGATAAGGCAGAGGAATCTGAGAGGTAATTTCAGGAGGAGCTCAATCTGTCTGCAGGGAAGTTCTCCAGGGCTATAAAAAGGCGAGGACAGTCACCTTTGGTGATGTCCTGGAGATATTTTGATGCTCTTGGAAACTGCTCCTCCAGAGCCAAGCAGAGGGACAGGGCAGGGCAGGGGGATGTGGCTCCCTATTAACATGCTGCCTCTTTGCCAGGTTATCAAACTCACCTTTGAAGAATTTGAGCTGGAGAGAGGATATGACACCCTGACAGTGGGGGATGGAGGCCAAGTGGGAGACCAGAAAACTGTGCTTTATGTGTAAGTAGCGTTTCCTGAGGCCCTGGGGGAGCAAAACCCACCCCTGGGCTTTGCCTGATGGGTTGGGAGATGGAGGAGCCCCCCCTGCTCCCTGTCCCTCAGAGCAGGGGGGGAGGTTTGTGCTGCTTGTCATTTCTGGGGGCTGTTTCGGGGTGTTCTTCCCTGCTCACACCCTCTCAGCTCTGCCCTCTGTGCCTCATTTCTCTCGAGCTGCCTTTGTGGAGCCCTCAGAGAGGGGCTGAGGGTGTCCAGGGAGCTGAGGGGAGAGGATAAAAGCTGGGATACAAGAGGAGCTGCAGCTCAGGCAGGATCCAAGAGCTGTTTTCTCTCTCCTGGGCTGTCCCTCTGTGCCATCATTTTTACCTGTGCAAAGTGCAAACCCATCATCCTTGGGTAACACCCTGAGCACTTCACCCCCAGGGTGCATTTGGGTAGAAGATGCCCCCTCAAGGCTGGGGTTTGGTCTGGTCCCCCTCAATTTGCAACCCTCAGATTGCAAATACGATGTTCTGAGGGGGTTTCTTCACCATTGGAGACCTAGAAATGGTCCTGCTTTCCTTCCAGGCCTCTCCAAAACTCCTCCAGCCAAGCTGTCGTGCTGTTGCCAGCTGGTGGAGAGCTGGTTATTGTGTTTTATTTCATTCTCCCCCTTCTCTTATTTCCCCCCCAGATCAGCCTCCCACTCCATCTTCTCTTGCGTTCACATTTCCTTGTCCTGCCCAAACCTCTGCTCCCCTGAGGTTCCTTTTGCTCCACGTTTCTCTCCAGCCCAGAATCCTTTGGCCAGGAGCTCCAGCCTGCCCTGTGTGGAAATGGGAAAGGCTGATTATTGCCTTTGTAATTAAAGTGTTCCAGAACATTTCACAGCTGGTTGGTCGGAATGTGCAGATCGGTGTCAGGGGAGCAGTTTGGAAGGACCTGCTGAAACGGGTCCTCCTTCCACCCATCTGGCTTTGCCTCCAGCCCAGGAAGGTTTGCCTGGGGTTGGTTTTCGTCATTCCATGTTTTTCTCACTCTGCATTAGCCACTCAGCTCCTGGCTGATGCAAGTGTGGGATATCTGGGACTGGAATCTTTTCCCACTGCAGGAGAACTTCCTGGTGCTGATCCTGGCGGGGAAATCTCCTCCTTTGTTTATAATCTGCAAGGATAAGTTGAAAAGGAATGAAATGTGGGAGAGGTGTGAGGAGCACAGAATTATTCCAGCTGTAATTAGTGTTCTCCAGAGCCCATGGAGCACTTCTCCCACTCTCACCTGCATTCAGGCAGATCCTCTGGGTAGGAGCTGTAGGGTCTTTTGAGGAATCAAGCTGCAGAAACCTGATCCTGCCAAAAGACAGGAGGTCCAGTTTTCTTGCTTGGCTGTTGAAGAGGAGCTCAGTCCTGCTGCCTTTCCAATGGAGGAATCCTCTGGAATCAGCTTGCACAGCACAGCCACCATCCCAAGCAGAGCCACAAAGGACCATTTGTCTCCAGTCTCTCCCTCATCCCTGTGAAATGCATCTCAGGGAACATCACAGATTGTTAGGCTGAGCTTTCTGACTTGCAGAGAGGATTTTATTCCCTAAAGTAACAAGCACCCAAATCAATCACTCAGCTTGTTAAAGTGGAATAGCAAAGAATGAGAAAAGCTTTGAAGGCTTTCTTTTTCCTGAAGGTTTTTCTCTTGGTGTGCTCCTCATTCCTGCCTCTCTGCTGCTTAAATAACTGGAGAATCAACAGGAACGCTCCTGCACTCTCCAGAAAACTCTTGGGGTGCAAAACAGGCCTTAGAACAGATCAATTCTTCCTTTACCAGCAGGCTGGGATCAGTAAAATTCCTGAGCAGAGGCAGGGGCAGAGCTGGGAGGGCTCTGATGGGCTCAGGAGAGCTGGTTGTGATCCCAGGGAGCAGCACACTCTGCACTCCAGGGCCAGAGCTGGACCAGGGGTGGCTGCAGGTCCTGCACTGGGGGCTGTGGGACTGGGGAGGGGCTCTGGGATGGGGAGGAGAGTTCTGTGTGTGGCCAGGCAGGTCCTGTTCACCCCAGGAGCCTGAGCTGGAGAGACCCTGGTGCTCAGCAGGGAAGGTGAGGAAGGAGCACAACCCTCAGAGCAGTCTCAGCAGCCCAGGCTGGTTTGGGTGGGAAGGGATCTTAAAGCTCATCCAGCCCCAGCTTCTCTGGGCAACTAGGTGATGATCTATCCCATATCTGCCCTGCACATCTGGATGAATTCAGATTTAAGCAAACACTACAGAGTAAAAAAACCCCTCATCCCTCCCCCCTGCAGCAGCTGCACTTAATTTATAAATTCATCCCAGATAATACCTTTGCAGAAATAGTGCAATAACAACATTAAACACTGCCACTAAGACAGGCAACATAACAATCCTACTGCTGGAATAATGATCCTTCCCACACACTGCTCCTCTGTTTGCAGGGAAGGGAGGGAGCTGGGGCCAGGGAAGATGCTCGTGTGGGTGGGGGATAAAGCTCTAAAGCTCCGTTGAACCACAACGAGGTGATTAATCCCAGGGCTGAACGAGCCACGAACGGCTCATTAACAGGGATATATCGGTGACATCTCCCTAAATCCCCTCAGCTCCCCGGGGAGGATCTTGGAGGGAAGACAATGTCCTGATCCCCAGGATTAGCAGCACTTCTCGAGGGCTCACAGGGTGCTCAGCACATTTGAGGCTCCTGCCTTGTCTTCCAGGGTTTTTTTTTGTTCTTTTTTTTTTGTTTTCTAGATCCTTGTAGAAACTTCTCTGTCAGGGTGGAAACTTTGCAGAGAATGTGTGGGGGAAACAGGGTGGGTTTTTTTGTTATGGTAGAAAATGCTGTCAAGGCAGTTCAGGGGATTCACTCGCCGGGCTGGGTTCTGGGAATTTTATTTGTTTGCTTGTGTTTTGCTTCAGCGAGAAAGAAAATGATTACTTTTGATGCTGGATAATACATTGCAATAATGGCACCGAATTGTAATTATTCTGGTGGTGATGATGATCATTTGCAGGCCCTCAACTGTGGTGAAAGACTCCCAGTGTAGGTAGAATGCAGAACATCCAGGGAGGCTCATCAGTCCGGAAAATGCAGCAGGTTTTTTGGGCAGCGTCCTGGTTTGGGGTGATTCTTAATTGCTTTGGCATTTCTGGGCCTTCAGAGGCATATCTGGCCTTTATTTTGTTGGGAAGGCAGGTTTGGGGAGGCACACAGGCTGTTCATTTGTCCTCCTTTCCTCCTGCAGCCTGACGGGCACCACCGTCCCCGACCTCATCGTCAGCACCCACCACCAGATGTGGCTCCTCTTCCAGACTGACAGTGTCAGCAACTTGCTGGGGTTCAAAGCAACCTATGAAGGTAATCCAGGAACCTCTCTCTGAATTCCTTCTAAAAGGATCAGGGCTGAGATGAGCACGGTGGATTGGGAGGAAAAGGGGAAAGAGGCTTCTCTATTTATGTATCGAAGCTCTGCAGATCTTTTTTTCCTTGAGACTGAAGCTTTGCTCCTCTAAGGACAGCTTTCCTGGGTTCTTTTCCATCAGAGCTGACTGGGGTGGGGACTGTCTCGTTGCCATTTCATCTGCTTTGTTGGAAAGGAGCTGGTGAGTCTCAGCTGATGGTGACAGATTGTGTCTGTGGGAGGAAATGAGACGGAGTAATCAGTGGTTCCAGTGGATCAGGGGTGAGAACTGCTTTTACACTTTGATAGGCTGGAGTGTTCCAAGCGAAATGAAACTTAATACTGGGGATTTTTCAAAGGGATGCCACCAGGATGTGAATGCTGGAGTCTGGCAGGAACTTCTGCGTTTGCTGTTGTCAAAGGTAGAGAAAGTGGGATGGAGAAGTGTCTGTGTCAGCTCCTGGAATTAGGGTGATGCTGGGGTATTTACAGGCTTGCAGGGCCAGGGCAGCAGGAAAGTCCTGGAGGGCCACAAATAAGGGAATTGAGAGAAGGAAAAGGCAAATCCTGATTTTTCCAGGGAGCATCTTCACGGTGCCATTTCAGCCTCAGTCTGCCCACTGCCCGTGGAGGGGCCCTGCAGCTCTGCTGGGAGCGATTCCTGCTTTGCTGATCTCACCCTGAGGGCACTCTGAGTGTCCTCCCTGTCTCCTGATGGATCTGATGTTTATCCTCTGGGTAAAACAGAGCCCATGATGGAGGGACTTCTCTCCCTGTTGTTCATCTTGGGTGAACTTTGGGTCTGTGAGGAGCTGGAGTTCCTCCTCCTGTGACTGGCTCTGATGTTATTGGTACCTTGATCCATGGCCAGGCCGAGCTGCTCTTGCTCCCTGTGACCTCCTCACTCCATTATCAGTCATGTCCTGGTGTGTGGAGCTTCCAACCCCAAATGTGCTTCTCCTTCTCCTACTCAGCAGCTTGACCTGCAACAGCAACTTGTGTTTCTTCCACTGATGAATTTGAATTCATTACAAGCAATAATATAAAGGTGAATTAGTGGTATGAGATTCAAGGGTTAGAAACAGAAATGTTTAAAACTAAAAAAACAAACAACAAAAAAAAACACCCAAGTGATAGATTTTATAGTTTATGTTTTTAATTTGAAGGAAGGATTTCAAATTAAAGCTGGAGTTACAGACACAGACACACTAATTTAATTTGGGTTTCTGTTGGAATTGGGTTAGTTTGGGTAGAGCTGAGTAAAGTCTGTGCTCTGAACCACCAGGGGATGATTAAACAATATTTATCGTGTGGAAATGCTGAGTAAGTGTTTGGCTCTGGATTGCTCAGCTCCACGCTGGAATTTAGCCCCGTGGTGCTAAGAGGCTTAGGAGCTCTGCAGGGCTGGAGTTTGGAGATTTCCTCTGCTGAACTGCCTGGCTTTAATCAAACTGGTGCTGCCCCAACTTTCTCAGAGGAGCTGCTGCACAGTTATTTTGTGTGCAAATACAGTCCTGTGCTTAGATTTCTTTTGGTTCAGCCTCTTTTTCCTCATTCACAGAATCCCAGAATGGTTTGGGTTGGAAGGGACGTTAAATCTCATCTCATTCCACTCCCTTCCACGGGCAGGGACACCTTCCCCTCCAGGGTGGGCTTGGAATTAGATGGTCCTTTTGCTTGGTCCCCTTTTTTTTGTCCCTTACTGGAATCACAAGAACGAGGCAATAACCCCTCCCCCTCCCCTGACCTGGGTCCTTCCAGTTCCTCCCTGACACCATCAACTTCAAGGAGTTTAAACCAAGTTATTCCAAGCCCAAAACCCCGAGTGTGAAGCGTCTCCTTGAGTTTCTTCTGCCCAGGGGGGGACATTTGTGTGATTTCCTCAGGTCTGGCCCCAAAGCTCCTCCAGCCTGTGGCTGTTTCTTCCAGGAGCTGGAGCTTTGCTGGCTCTGCTGACACAGCTGAGTCAGGCAGGAGCAGAAATTCCCACGGAACTCCAGGAAAAGAGTGGCCTGGATTTTCGGGTGCCTGCAGGGTTTGTGGTGGAGGAGCAGGGAGGGTTTGCTCTCATTAGTCACTGGTTCCCTCCTCTGCACAAGGGCCCCAGTTTCCCCACCCACCACCAGGAGACAAACAGCATAAATAGCTGCTGCAGAATTCCTGCTGAAACATTTGCTGTTGGGAAAAAAAAATGCTGTTTTGTCAAAATTTTATCTGTATGAATAATATTTGATGGAGAAGTTTTGAAAGATTCATGTCAACTTGTTTCATTTAAATAATGTCAAAACATTTGATTTGGATGTTCTTGTTTAGTTTTGACTTTTATTATTCTAATGTGGAAGTGATTTTGCTTTAAACATTCATCAGGAGGAATGGTTCAATCTTACTGAAGTAACATGTTTTGATATTTCCAAATCATTCCTTTTTTTTTTTTTTTAATTTTTTTTTTTTTTTTTTGGAACTTCTGCCCTGCTAAATATTTCATGGATTTTACTACCTGTGAACAGAAAGCACAGGAACCAGGGGATTATTTTTTTTTTCCTCGGGTCAGAAAATGGAATTGCTGAATAAATTCCATTTCCCGACCTCTGTCAGGTAACAGAGTGTGTGAGCTGTGTCTGCCTGCTGCTAACAAGAAGGGGGTTGTGCTCTGATTCTTCATTTCAGCCCATCCTTAACCCCCTGGTTTCACTCTCTGAGCTCAGCTCGTGCAGAGGGGCTGAATTTTCGTGTCATGGTGGGCACCATTGGCCTCCTGCATTTTTTTGGGTGAGAGGAACGTTCAGTTCAGCCTTAACATCCCAACTGGTTCATTTTTTATCCCTTCTCATGCAAGTGCAAACCTGGAACACTTGGCTTTTCCGAGCCTGCAGGAGGACACATAAATCCCCACCGAGCTCTTTCGCTGAGAAACCTATTTCCCAAAAACTTTAATATTAATTTATGTTAAATTATTTTTGGGGGGGGATGATGCTTCATTACCTGGCAGGGACTGTTTAGTTCAAGATGCAAAGAGCAGTAGCAGGAGCGACTGTGCCTCGTGACTGAAATACACCTGGATCCCGAGTTGCCTGGAGTCAGAATGATAATGAGGGGCTTGTTGTTATTCCAACCCAATTGGAATATTAGATGGAGCCATGCAAATCTCGGCTCCCCCCCCTCGTTCCCCTCCGCCAAGGAGACGTCAGAGAAGAGATTTCCAATTTGGCGCAAAGAAATTGGAAACGGGGGAGAAAAGGCGGCGAGACTGATGGGAGATGATGGGGATAAAAAGCTGCGGGACGGGGAGGAGGAGATGAGTGTGAAGCAGATAAATAATGTGGGAACGCTAAGGAGGCTGTGAGGGAATGAAGTGTTGGAGCTAATAGTGATCCAGAGCAGGGGGCCCTTTGGAAATGGGATTGTACAGAGCGGGAGATAAGAGAAAATTGTGTCTGGGCTTTGTTGGCAGGCACAAAGCTCGGGGAGCCCAGGATGAGCTGGCTCTGTGTGCTGAGGGGTCAGTGCCTGCCAGGACAGCGTGGGGATGGGGTAGGGAGGGGAGGAGAGGTGACAATCCAGCAACCCCCCCCCGTGTCCTCAGGGCCAGGGGAGCCCAAGGGGCTGGTCCTGGTCAGCGGGCCAAGGTCTGTTGGCTTCAGAGTCCTGGAAGCAGATGCAGAGCGGGAAATACTTGGGGTCACTGTATTTTTCATGTAGTTGGGATCATCGTGGAATCACAGCCTGGTTTGGGTTGGGAGGGACCTTAAAACCCATCCAGTCCCAACCCTGTGTTCTGTCTTGCAGAGATCGACCAGGGCAGCTGCGGCGATCCCGGCACCCCGGCCTTCGGGCGCAGAGAGGGCTCCACCTTCCGCCACGGGGACAGCCTCACCTTTGAGTGCCAGCCTGCCTTTGAGCTGAAGGGCCAGAGAACCATTACCTGCCAAAAGAGCAGCCAGTGGTCTGCTCAGAAACCAGTGTGTGTTTGTAAGTCGGAGAGGAGGCGGCTGCGGAGCCCCGGCCCGTGTGCGAGGTGGTGCTGGGGACAGGGGGGTGCTCTGTGCTCTGCTGGGGGCACAGGGCAGGGACACAACCCAAAATCACCCTCCAAACCTCGCCTCTGTCTGTGCCATTTCATTCCCCTCCGTTGTCTGGCTGTTCCCAGGCTCCTGCTGCTGGCTGTGGTTCGTTGCTCTCAGCAGAGGGTGTTTTGTGCTCTCCAGAGTGACTCAGGGTAACGTTTTGGGATGTAAGTGGGAGTCACTGCACAGCCCCCAGTGGGTTTGAATGGTCCCCCCGTCCTGCTGAAGGTGTGCTGGGCCTCATTGCACTGCCAGAACCTTCACACACAAGCAGTGGGGAGTTTGGACACTGCCAGCACTCACAGCTGAGTTTTCCCCAGTTGGTCACAAGCAAACCCTTCCTTTTGTCTCATCTCTAATTTTGGGGGGAAACATGTTAAAATCTGTGCCTTGGAGCAGGTTCTGTGGTGCAGGGGAGGGAGGGTGAGCCAAGCAAGAAACAAGAGAGGAAAATCCAGCTGGGGACCAAAGTGTGGGGGAAATGCAGAGAGAGAAAAAGCAGAAATGTTACTTTTTAGGAGCATGAATTCACTGTGCAGGTAAATGGATGTGCTGGGATAGACCCCAGGGAAAATGCTCCTTTGGAGCTGATCCACAGCAGAGATGACAGAGCTGGGGGAGCAAACCTGGCTCCTGCAGAGCTGAAATGGGGTCTTGAAGAGCTGTGGGACAAGGGAGGTCGTGGGGAAAAAAGGGGGAAAACTGGTTTCAAGGAAGCGCCTTTCTTTTCAAACACTACTTTAGGCTCTGAGAAACGCCTGTTTGGGCAAAGGAAGCAATTCCTGTGTGAGTTCTGCCTTTTCCAGGTACCTTCAGCCCCTTCCTGCTTGGTTTGCTCCATGAGCAAATCACCTGAAGGTGCTGCTGAGGAGATTGGAGTTTTCCTGGTTAAGGTGGGAAGTGTCAGACCTGTTTCTGTGCTTAGATTAGAAGTCATTGGGTTTTTTCCTTTTAATTTCCTGGAGTCTCAGAGGACTTTGAACAGCTCGTGGGTTGGTTGAGGCTCGTGCTGAGAGTTTGTGGTGGGAGTGAACCTGTGGTTTGTGCCCAAGATGAAACAGTTGGGTTATATTAGTGCAGAAGGGAGACTTTGCAGTAAAACAGGATTATTTTTGGCAGCTGATGCTGATCAGGGGCATCAAATCAAGCCCCAACCACCAGTCCATGCGAAGCATAAGCACGGCATGAATCTTTGAGTCGAAATAACTCCATTGTGTTCTGTTCTCTCCAGCTTTGGATATTTAGGAATCAACAAGGCAACACGTAGGTTGTGCCATAAATATTTCACAGCCCCCTGCACCCCTTCTCTCCCCTGCCTTTGTTCCAGACACACCGTGTGGGAGGGGTTACCTGACCAAATTCCCTGGAATGTGGGGTGGGATCAGTCAGGGCTCTGTAAATGTTTGGAGATCGTTAAAACGAGTTGGGCACGAGGTGGGGAAAGGAAGGGAGGTGATTTATGTGCTGCAGGTGGGAACATGCAAACAGTTCAGTGCTGCTGGTTCTGCCCAGGGCAGAGGCAGTTCTCACACCCAGCATCCCCCAGCCCTTGTTTTCCTGCAGGGCTTGTTCCCTTTTCTCTCCTGACACCACAATGTGCTGGGGGAGGGGGGGGATGTCACCTGTGCTAAGGGAGGTGAGGTTTGTGCTCTGGTGGTGGGAACTCCTGGGGGACGTGACATTCTGACTGAAATCTGCACTTCCCCGTGGCTGAGGAGATTTTTCAGCCCCTAAATGGGGCAGCAGCCCCATAAGTGCAGCTCTGGAGGGGCTCAGGCCCTGTGGGAGTGGTGATGGAAGGCTGGGTGACCTGGCTGGGGACAGGGGTGGTTCAGGGGGGACATGACTCCCAAATACTGGGTTGGGATTGCTGTTGAAACACCCTGGTGTACAGTAGGGATGGGCTCATTATCTGGTTTGATGGGAACTGTGGCAGGGGAGCCGTTCCCGAAAACACCCGATTTTCTGGTGCCGGTTTTGTTCGTGCATCTCAGGCTGGTGAACTCCAGGGGGTCCGGACCCGTCGTGTTCCCCAGGGAAACAGAAACCCTGGGGGGGTTAAAACTCTGTGTTTTGTGAGTCAGAACAAGAGGGCTGGAGGTTCCTGCCCCTGAGCTGAGGGGTCTCTGCTTGGCGTCGCTGGGGACGGGGATAAACTTGTGTTTGTGCCTGTGTGTAACTGGAGGGGTCTGAATTTGGACACTTTTGGGTTCCTGCAGACTCCTGACATCCAGTGGTCTGCTCCTGACTCCAGGGACTCCTGTTCTTGCCCTGCTCTTGCTTTAGGACCTCCATTAGTTTTCAGTGGTTTTCCTGTTGTTGTGCTCCTGTAAACTCCGTGTGTCACAGCCCTGCTCGGAGCTGTGCTCGTGCATAATGTTCCTCTGAACAGAACCGAAGGCATTTCCCAAAGCATTTCCAATTGGAATTATGTTAAACTGTGTGCTTTCTTCCCTGGCCCTGCAGCAGATGTTATGCTTTCTTCCCCTCTTGTTCACTTGAAGTCCTCAGCCACAGCCCGTTTCTCCTCGCAGATCTGCTCACGTTGCTTTCCAGCCTTTTAATATCTGGTTTTCCTTAATAGCAGTGTAAAATCTCTCTTCTCCTTGGTAATAATTACTCCTTTTTTTTGTTATTAATCCCACATTGGCCCATTAGACCTGCTGAATAACCTGAGCTCCCCTTTGTAAGGATTGCAGGCTCTGGTGGAGCTGAGCTCTGCCTTCAGTGAGCCCTGCCCGGGCCAAACCATCGGGGTTAGGACCTGGAAATACAAAGTGCAGGGGATGTTCCCCCCTGGAATGTGCTGAACAGAACTGTGTCATTTCTGTCACTTGACAAGGTTGTCATTTAGCTCTAAATTGAATTGGCAATCGGTCATTATTTTGTCCCTTTCTCCCTCTCTCTCTCTTCTCCTCCTCCCTTCTCCCTTTCAGATTATTCCTTTGACTCCCTCTTTGTGCAGAGCTGATGGAACAGTTTGGATTAACTCCCCAAATGTTTCTCCCTCCTGCTGTAAATGTTTTCTTCCTCCAGCTGACACTGGTCTCATTTACCTGCCTGTTGATGCCGCTGTTTTAGTGGGTTTTGGAAGAAGTGCAGGAATTCTTAGTCATTGCTATTCCAGCCTGTTTTGCACCTGGGTTGTTTTTTGTTTTAGTTCTGATTGCTGCTTTCCTGGAGCCCCCTGATCCCATTTTCCTGGTGTAATGGCAGGGACATGCTGTAATTATTTATTAAAATTGTGCCATGCACATTGGGACAGGGGATGGTGGGACAGGGGATGACCTTACCCTGCCCAAACATGTCATCTCCGGGCAGGGCAGGGCACAGGGCACATCCCAGTGACATCCCAGCTGGAACCCTTCCAGGACAAGGATTTGCCACCTGCTGAGGCCAGTTCCTGGCTTTGGATGGTTTTCTGTAAATCCATGAGGACCCCTCAGCACCTTCCCCCTGCCCTTGACCCGAGGGGTTCAGAGCAGCCAATCCCTGGTGAAATGCTCCTTATCCAGCCTGTTCCCCCCGAGCCAGAGCTCCAGGGTGTCACCCTGCAGTGAGGGAAGCCAATTAAATGCAGGCAGGATTACCCTGATCTGTGTCTCCGTGGGGGATTTGGAGCCTTTGTTAACAGCCTCGTTTCACGCTCGCAGCCATGTAAGACCGTTCCCTTCCTGATCCTGAGCAGGGCACTCTCTCTCACAGCCCTTGTTCTGCAGCCCTGGTTTGTCACAGGGCTGAGATTTAAATGTTTGCTTAAGCAGACAGACATGCTCAAGTGCTGTGCTGGGCAGGAACCGCTTCAGCTCCTTCTCAGTGATGAGGAATTGGGTTATAATTGTCCCCCATGAGCTCCTCAGGCTTTTTCTTTTTGGTGTAAGCTGCATGAAAACGTTCCCTTTCCCTTTGTGGGACTGTGAGAGGGCTGTGGAACCATTCCCTGTTGCTCCTCCTTGGTTCATGTCCAAGATCAGCTGCCCACCTTCCAGCATCCCACTTGTCAGGCGAGTGGGGAGGTGTCTGTGGTGTCCAAGGAAAGCTGGCACTGCCCTGGCTCAAACCTCTTTTCTCCATGGTGTTGCTTTGCCAGTGAGTTCTTCCTGGCACTTGTGGAGGCAGCAGCAAGAGCCTCCTCCCCCTGTGAGCTGCTGCTCTGGGGGGGTTGTCATGAATTTTGGGGGTCCTTGTGGGGCAGCAAGAGGGGGGCAGTGAGGTTGGGAGCCAGTAAATGTGGCCAACTCTTTTGTCCCCAGCAGGGAGGCTCCTCCTGCCCGTGGCAGAGCTGGGGTGGGGGTGTCACCTCTGTGCCCACACTCCCCTGGGTGCTGCCAGCTGCCCTCTCAGCCCTCAGCAGCAGGATGCAGTTCCTTGGGTTGTCTCCACGCTGTTATTTTCCTGATTGGACCCGTGGAACTGGTCCCCTGGAGGGGTTTTGTGCTGCTCCAGATGAGCTGTCCTGTGCCAGGGCATCTGTCCATGTTCCTGGCAGCAGTCAGTCTGCAGGTGACACCCTTTGGGGGGTGTAGCCCTTTTTAGGGTCGCAGCACTCACCCCCCATCCCTTTGGGGTGTGTGGGGAGAGTCCCATCCAGGCTGTTCCCTGCTCCATCCTGCAGCTCTTGGCACAGGGCTCCAAACCCTGCAGCACAGCAGGGATGAGCTGCCAGACCACGGCAGAGCAGCAGAGCAAAGGTGCAGACAAAAACCACTGGGCTGATTTGGAGCTTTTGCCAAAACCCAGCAATTAAAACCTCCATCTTCCTGTGGACACTGCACTGATCCCCAAGAGGCTGCAGGGAGGGGGAGAGTTCTGTTTCCAGCCCTGTCCTGGTGTGGATCAGCAGCTCCCAGGGAGTTTGAGAAGCTCTTAAGTTACTCCCAGGTCCTGTTTGAGTGGGTTTGGAACCTGCTCTTCTCTAGGCACAGCCTGGTTTAAATCAGGGATATTTTCCTCGAGTTTTGGTGCCCAAAACCTGCCTGCTTTTCATTCCTCTGGAGTGAAATGAAGAGTTTGTTGCTCTGAAATCCGAAAACTCCCAGTTAATATTTGCTCTAAACCCCTTCCCTCACCTCCCACTTGCCCTGTGTTGCCAGAGGGTGTGAAGGAGAGAAATGCATCGTGGTGCAGGTGTGTTTCTGCAGACACAGAAAGAGGAAAATGCAAAACACAAAGCACTTTGCTTCCCAGCTGGAGCAGTGCCCTGGGCTCCCAGCACTGCCAGCTCTTTGGGATGTGTGCTTCCCAAGTGAGGAATGCTGCTTATTAACCAGGCTCCTGCTGAGCTCCTGTTTTTCCACTCTATCACCAAGCTATGCCTGGAGCAGGGACCTCCTTCAAAAGGAAAGGTAAGGAGAAAACCCACTCCCCGTCTCCAAGCTCTCTCCCAAGTGGTCACAGTCTGTGGGAACAATATCTGAAGACTGAGAGAGAAGTCAGGAGCCTTTATTGTTTCCATGGAGACTGCAGTTCTGATGCTGGTTCCCAGCTCCTGCTCCCGTGGTGTGACCTCTCCTGGGGTCAGCCCTGGACCCTCATGGCAGGATGGGCAGGGCTGGAGTGTCTGGGGACACTCCAGGAGGACAGAGGTGGTTTGTGGAGGAGCTGGATCTTTGGAAGGCAGAATGAAAAAGAAGACTTGGATGAGACAACTGCAGAAATTGGTCCTGGTGGAGGTGCTGGTGAAGAACTCCTGGATTCCCCTGCGCTCAGCCCAGCCTCAGGCATCACCCCCAGTGTCCCTGTGCCACATCCACCCATCCCACTCCACCTCCTGAGCTGTTCCTCCGCTGTTCTACTGCTCTGAATCAAGGCAGGACCTGGAGGGTGGTTGTGATGGCTTGAACAAATCCCTTGTGCTGGGCCCTTCCTGCCGTGCTCTCGCTGCTCTGTTCCTGCTGCCTTCTGCTGGGATTTACTCTGCTGCATTTAATAAAGGGATTTTTCTTCTTGCCTTTGCAGTGCTTGATCAGTAATAACAATTATTGACAAAGATCAGTGCGGGCTTATAAATGGGACCTTGGGCTGCGCTCATAATGAAATGTCCTTTTATAACATTTAAGAACAAGGGTAATAAATATTAATTCCAGGCTCTGAGGTCTCAGGGTTGGGGCTGTTCCCAGCTCAGGGATCCTGATGGACAGGCTGCAGGCAGCAGGGCTGACCCCTGTCACGTTGGGAATGGCTGCTGGCTCCTCGGGGCGCTTTGTTCCTCGCTGTCTCAGAAGCACAAACAGCACGAGCCAGGCAGGGCTGGGCTGTCTCCCACCTCTCCTGGCTCCAGTCCTGCCTCTGACAGCTCTTCTCCCTGGCTGTGGCATGTTGTGAAACAGCTCCTGCCTGGATCCTGGTGGCCAGCGCTGCAGAGAGGCTGCTGTGGATCCCAGCCCTGCCCAGTTTCAGCTGAAACGTCTCCTCACGGTGAAGAAAAACCTCCCCAGCTTCAAAAGATGAAGAAAATTGTCATGTCACAGGCAGCAGGATCTCGATAAGGAACCTTCTGGATCAGCTGTGGCTTCCTGGGCTGGATGTTCCCCTTGGGAAGGTGAAGCCAAGCTCTTCTTTCCACCAAGGAGAGCTCAGACCTGATGCCTGGCCTTGGGACAGTGGCCTTTGTCCTGCAGCTCCAACTCACCTTTCTGCTCACTGATCTTATGGCAACTCAAAATCCTCATTTCCTTCTCTGCAGTGGAGACTTTTGGAGTTGTTTGGTTTTTTTTTTTATCAGCTCCTTTTTAATCTGTCACTTTGTTTTATCTAGCAGAGGTTAATTTTATATTCTTCCCTCACTCTGCCTTCCTTCCCTTTGTCAGCAAGTTCTTTGTTGTTGTTATTTTCTGAGCTGAGCTGTGCTGCACCTCTCTCTGCCTGGCTGTGGGATGCTGGAGGTCCTGGCTGAATGCTAATTTACCACTTGGGGTTTAAAAATTTATAGGAGATACCTCATTCCTGGGAGGGGTTCCTGCCACAGAGTTGTTTCCCCGCCTGTGAATGCATTTCTTTGCAATATTTCTTAGGCAGATTATACCCTGCTTATGCTGACAGAATTATTTGACAGCATCCCCTGGTATTTCAGCATCTAGTAAAGAGCCCAAATCCTGAGGATATTTTGCAGTTTGTTTTTTCTCTTTAATCTGTTCCCTTTGTTGCTGAGAGGAGGAAATAGATGGTGTAGCTCGTGGCCTTGATAACGTCACGGTAACGTCCATCTCATTGGATCCCAAACCATTAAGTGTTGAAGGAAGACAGAGGGAAAATAACAGAGGGAGGCTGAGCAGTGATCCAAATAATTGTATAAATGCCAAACTCAACCCTGGCTCATCCTCTGCTCGATGTCCCTTTGCCAGGAATTCGTGAGATGTATGTTACCAGTAATGGGTTTTACCAAGGGTGATGGGGGGGGGGGTGGGGGGAAAGATGAGCAAAGCATCCATACATAAAATATCCCAAACTCTGGGCAGGTAGCACTTCAGAGGCAGCCTTGCTTTCCCAGGTTAATGGGCCTTGTCTGCTGCAGTACAGTATATATTGAAAACCCCGGAGAGCTGCGGGGTTTTTTCATACACACCCTTCCCCTCAACGCCATTTAAGGAGCTTTAATTATTTTGGTGGCAATTGCAGCCTGCTTGGATGGCTCTTTTTGGGAATGGGCTGTCCCAGCAAAAGTCAGTGATTTATTTGTGATGGGAAGAGTTGCTGGGAGTTGTCCCAACCCCCTGGGGGAAATTTGGGAATATTCTTGGGCTGCTCTTCCAAAGCCTTCATTTCTCAGCACTCACACAGGTCCAAAGAGCTGCCCAGGGAGATGAATTGACATGTGGCTCCTTCTCAAAGGGCTCAGCAGTTTATTGGTGTGTCCCAGAAATATCTGATGCAAGAGGGGCCTGGTCTGGATGGGTGATGCAGCGGGTCACATCTGGTGAGGAGCACGGGGGAAAAACACATTTAGCAATTGAAAGATCAGCTGAAAGTGCAGGGTTTGGTTGTTTTTAGGCAAATCCTGAAAAGTCTGCCCTGCCCTCAGATTTCTCTGCAGTTGGCCCAGCAGTTTAAATCAAAAAGCTTGGCCATGGAGAGCAGCAGAGGAGGTTGGAGCTGTGCACGAAGTGAGGGCTGAGTCGGTTCCTTACTCCAAGTTCTTGTGCCACAACAGAAGATGCTGCTGCAAACTCCAGCTTGTTTAGTGCTGGTTTTATTTTGCCCTGGCTCCCAGCCACCCTTTTGACTCTTGGGTGGGCTTTTCCTCGGGGAAAAGCAGGAAAATTCACCTGCAAAATCCCGAATCCCACCTGAGTGATTCTGAATTCCCGCAGTTAAAGGAACTTGAGCTCTGCTGGGCACACTGTGGAAGGCACTGGGAACACACACAGGGCTGGGCTGGAAAACAGCAAAGCAACCCAAAGCCTGCCTGGAAATCACCTCTTCCCACACAGATAAATCACTGATGGGAGCGCTGAGCCCTCGTGTGTGGCGGTCTCAGACGCTGGGAATCTGTGGGAATCTGTGGGAATCTGTGGGAATCTGTGGGAATCTCCCACTCCAGGGATTAGGGGAAGGGGTGTGTGTATATCTGGGGGGACACTGTGCTGCCTGACTGATGGGGTGGGCGTTTCTTCCTTGCAGTCTCCTGCTTTTTCAACTTCACCAGCCCGTCGGGGATCGTGCTGTCGCCCAACTACCCCGAGGAGTACGGCAGCAGCCTGCACTGCGTGTGGCTCATCATCGCCCGGCCCGAGAGCAGGATCCACCTGGCCTTCAACGACTTTGACGTGGAGCCCCAGTTCGACTTCTTGGCCGTCAAGGACGGCGGCACCGCCGAGTCTCCGGTGCTGGGGACCTTCTCAGGGAACCAGATCCCCTCCTCCCTGACCAGCAGCGGCCACGTGGCCAGGCTGGAGTTCCAGACAGACCACTCCATGGAGAAGAGAGGCTTCAACATCACCTTCACCAGTGAGTGCCTCGTCCTCCCTCCTGATTTGCGTTTCACCCTTCTGGAAGCTGGTGGGCAAGAGGCTGATCTCGCTGAAGCTGTTGGGATTCCAGAGAAAATCCGAAAAGTGGGGGTTCCTTCAGGTCTGCAGTTGGGTAATGGGGGACGGGTGGTGAGCTTAGAGCTGGTGGCACGAGTTCTTCCCAGCTGTGAAGTGTTGTCCAGGAAAAAAACCCAAACAATCTGTCCCTGGAGCACCCAGGGTTGGTGTTCTCCCATCAGGGATGTGTCCATGGGTTTACAGGAGGGCTGGAGAGGGACTTTGGTCAAGGGTGGGTAGCAACAGGACAACTCGGTGTTGTGGGCTCTGGGCTGGTTGTGTTCATCAGTCCACACCACCCTCCTTTGCTGACAGCTGGAAGAGATGCAAGATTTGGAAGATAAAAGCAAACATGTAGCGCTGTCTTATGTAATAAAAAGCCATGAAATTTCCACGGATAGGTTTGGCTCCAAGTTAAGTCCAGTCTTCAAATCTCCAGTGAATGCCACGGCAATTTTCCCCTCGTATTGTCCTGTAATTTTCTAAAGGGCATTATTAAACCTATTCAGCAGAACTGATAAATAGCTTTGTTATAATGGCCTTTGGTGGCACAGCTAAATTAATAGCCTTTCTACCCATGATTGCAAAGCCTTTATTTTTTTTAAAAAAGGGAAAAATCAGAGGGCTTAAGAAAACATTTGCCAAACTTCAGCAGGCTGGAGGCTGCTCAGGTGAAGGAGTTTGTGTGAGGGGGTATCAGAGCCAGGATTGAGTCCCAGAGCCTGTCAGGAGGGTGACACCTCACCCAGGAACTGGTGGTGCCCTCCCTGTGCCATCTCCCACCCATCTCCCACCTCTGCTGGGAGCTGGGGCTGTCCCCTGTGTAAAGACATTTTTTAAACCAGTTTTTACTGGTGTAAATGACTCTCAAGTGCCGAGGACTTAATTTGTTCTGACTGCTTGCAGTTCTGAACTGAGCTCTGTCTCTATTTTGAGCATCTATAAATAAATATATATATGTATTTTTATAGTTGAAGGTGTCTGAGGAGGTAACTTGCTCCTGCAGGCTCTTCTCTGCCCATCACTGCTGGATCTCAGCCCCTCTTGGATACCACCGGTTTTAACCTCCTCCCTCCCCTCAGGCCGCAAGGGAAACGCTTGAAGCAGAGCCTGGGAACTGAAAATAAACACGAAGTTTGACGTTCACCAGCTTGTTTTTGGGGCAGGGCTGGTGGGAACACGATGCTGACCCTTCTCTTGCCTCCCCTCTTTCCCCTCTCAGCCTTCCGGCACAACGAGTGTCCCGACCCCGGCGTGCCCGTCAACGGGAAGCGCTTCGGGGACAGCCTCCAGCTGGGCAGCTCCGTGTCCTTCCTGTGTGACGAGGGCTTCATCCGCACCCACGGCTCGGAGACCATCACCTGCATCCTCAAGGAGGGCAGCGTGGTGTGGAACAACGCCGTGCTCAGATGTGAAGGTCAGTAAGTCATCAGAAAGATCGTCCAGTGCCCACCCCCTGCCATGGGCAGGGACACCTTCCACCAGCCCAGGCTGCTCCAAGCCTCATCCAACCTGGCCTTGGACACTTCCAGGGATGGGGCAGACACAGCTTCTCTGGGCAACCCATGCCAGGGCCTCCCTGTGCTCACAGGGAAGGATTTCTTCCTGGTATCCCACCCAAGTCTCCCCTTTCCCAGTGTGAATCCATTCCCTCCATCCCTTGTCCCCCAGTCCCTCTCCAGCTCTCCTGGAGCCCCTTTAGGCACTGGAAGGGGCTCTAAGATCTCCCTGGAGCTTCTCTTGCCCTGGCTGAGCACCCCCAGCCCTCCCAGCCTTTCTGCACTTGCAGCCTGGAGGGAGAGAGATCCCCTGGGCTTTTGGGATCAGGGACCACAGTCCTGTCTGTTGGGATCACAGTCACACATCCCACAGCGAGGGTGTCCTGCAGGACCAGGATTTTCCCTGGCTCTGGCAGGTGTTGTCTCTGCACAGAAGAGTTTCCTCAGGAGGAAATGCCAGCCCAGTAATAACAACCTCAATTTGTCTTCCAGGTTGGTTTTCTTTCTGTGTGAAGTGAATTCTGGGGGTTGCTTTTATTGCTCAGTTCATGTCCCAACAGGTGTTTTCCCAATGACAAGAATAAAAGGTTTTCTGATTTAGGGATGGCTAAAAGCTCCCCTGCTGCTCCTGCCACGAAGGAATTAAACAACAGGGAATGGAAGATCCATGGTGGTGTTTTTCTGTCCTGATTTTTGAGACATGGAAAATGTAGGATATTTATGTAATGGAGGAAGTCCTGTCAATGGACTGTGGCAGTTGAGAGCCTGATATTTTGCATTTCCATCTCTTGGCCACCACAGCCAACCCAGACATGGGGGAGATGGGTCGAATTAAAGGCTGTAACACACATTTCAAAGCTTTTTTTTTTTAAGTCCTTTAAAGCTTCTACTCTGGAAAAGAGAAGAAAGAGCTCATTAGAAGTGGAAAGTCTTCCTCTGCCCTCTGTTCTCGGGGAAGTGACGCCCTGCGCTGGTGTTTTCAGCAATTTGAGTAACGAGTGCTGTGCTCTTGAGAAACAGCCCTGGAATATTGGGCAATAATTTCAGTAATTGTCATTTGTTGCTGGAGTGGATGAGGAGCAGAAATTGCACATTGTGTTTGAGGTGGGAAGAAGGAGTTGTCAATTGTCTTCAAGTTTTGTGTAATAAGAAACCGGACTTTTTATATTTCTTACACAATTTTTTCTGCAGCTGACAGAAGGTAGATTTAATTCAGGGCTGCCGTTGCTTTCAAAGCACGAGCCTTTAAGTTGATGTATTTTTAAGTATGGACAGGAAAAATACATTAAATAATACACTTTTAATCAGCTTTTCTCTTTGGGAGCTTTGATAACCTTCTGCCATCAACTCGTGCCTTTTCCTCTTGATCACAGTGGTGAGTTCTTTGACTCGCCCTTCAGTCTGCACCGGATAAGTGGACATTTTAATTACCCTTCTTAAACAAGGAGGAAGCACAGAGATCTAAAGTACTGTTTTAGCACTTGAAAAAATTTAATGGGAAAGAAAAAGACCTAAAAAAAAGAGTTGAAAGATGGGGAGAAGCCCTGACAGGAGATGATGTGGCTTTGGGGCAGAAAGGAGCCTCTTGTTCAAAAATAATTGCTTTGGATCCAGTTGAGATCAAATGACTTTCATCTGCCTCCTTCACATCAGCAGGGGGCGTGGGTTTAGGCCTGGATTGACATATTTTAGGTCACTTCCAGGGTGACATTGGGTGGCCCTTGGGCTCAGCTCAGCCCAGGGCTGGACCTGGGTCGGTGCTTCAGCAGCTGCTCCTCAGAGCTGGTCCCACAGGCCACAAGGACAATACCTGGCAGGTTTTGAGGGCTGTGGGACTTTCCACCTCTGGTCCATCAGCTCCAGTGTCTTTTTTTTTTTCCCAGAAAAATATAATAATACCCCTTCAGCTTCTGCTGATGGCCCGAGGGACCACGGTGTGGAATAAGCGCCGTGGTCTGGTGATGTCCCTCGTGGTGGAAAAGCCATGACTCAATTACCACAGACAGGAGAGGTTTTCTGGCACCTGCAGCTGCTGAAATGCAAACTGACCTTGCAGTTTCCTCTGCTTTTATATCCAATAATTATTATTACACCCCGTTCCCTCAGAGCCACTGCTCAAGGTCAGGCTGCTGGCTCCCACAGGGACAGGAGCAGATTACTGTGGCTTCATTCTAAGCTGAAAAGGCAATTTCTTACCAGCTACTGGTGGTGTTTAATCCGGTTCTGATTATTTTTAACACGTGGGAGACAGCAGTGCCTGAGAGCTTGGCGTGGCAGGATGGTCCTGCCTGGCAGGGAGGGAACATCCGATGGTGCTGCGGCTCCTGTGATGCTCTTCACCCACATTTAAATATCGTGGAGGTGGCCCTGAAGGACCTGGTTTAGTGGCGGACTTGGCAGTGTCAGGTTTGATAATATGAAGAGGTTTTTTTCCCATCCTCAGTGATTCTGTGGTGCATGACTGTGTGACCTGTGCCGTTTCCTTGTCCCCAGCGCCCTGTGGTGGCCACCTGACGTCGCCCAGTGGCACCATCCTGTCCCCTGGCTGGCCTGGCTTCTACAAGGACTCGCTGAGCTGTGCCTGGGTCATCGAGGCCCAGCCTGGCTACCCCATCAAGATCACCTTTGACAGGTGCCTCCTCCAAACTCCCCTCCTTGTGGGTGTTCTGGGTGGTTCCCGTGGGGCTGAGCTTGCAGCCAAGGCAGGGAACGAGCTGCTCCCCCTGCGTCTGGCACTGAGGTTCTCTCCTTCTCCCTTTTTATTTATTAACTGACAAGACATGAAAATTCACCTGACATTCAAGTAGAAAAGGTGGGATGTGGTGATTTGTTTTTCCCCCTCCTGTTTTGACTGACTCCTGCTCGTTTGCAGGGTTATTTTAGACACAGGCAGGACACGTTTTTGGAGGCTGAGCCTCCCACGCGTTCCTGGGGGAGCAGCAGCAGGGAGGATCTGCTCCAGGCTTGCGAGTGCTGAGTCTCTTGGCTCCCCCTGGGCTCCACAGCTGGAGGAGGGCCGTGCTCTGCTGGCTCCTGTGTCTGGGAGGGGATTGCTGGTGGGGCACGAGGGGCTTGTTGCTGCACGGGCTGGTCGGTGTCAGCAGACAAGGGAGGTGAGGGGTCAGCAAGAAACAAGAGCACGTGGGCTGGGACTGACGTGCTCCAGGGAGATGCTCAGGCTGACATCCAGCAAACTGAGCGCTGTGGGGGGGTTTTTGGTTCCTTTGTGGCCCTTCCAGGTTCAAGACGGAGGTGAATTACGACACGCTGGAGGTGCGGGATGGCCGCTCCTACTCCTCCCCCCTGATCGGGGTCTACGACGGCACCCAGGTGCCCCAGTTCCTCATCAGCACCAGCAACTACCTCTACCTCCTGTTCACCACTGACAAAAGCCACTCTGACATTGGCTTTCAGATCCGATACGAAAGTGAGTGCGGGTTGTGGGTGTCGTTCATGTCATCCCATTTCTCCGGCGGCCTCGGCCAGGGGGCCCCTGTACCTCAAGGGCTGGGGAGGGGGGAGCAGTTCCCTGCCTTTTCTGGAATCCCAGCACAGTTTGGGTGGGAAGGGACCTTA
>JAWWES010000062.1:3688674-3708014 GCA_035583135.1 Lophotriccus pileatus
CTCAAGGGCTGGGGAGGGGGGAGCAGTTCCCTGCCTTTTCTGGAATCCCAGCACAGTTTGGGTGGGAAGGGACCTTAAGGCTCACCTTGTTGTGGGCGAGGGGCACCTTCCACCAGAGCGGGTTGCTCGGAGCCCCGTCCAGCCTGGCCTTGGGCTCTTCCAGGGATGGGGACCACAACCACTTGGCCCTCCATTCCATCCTATTCCTTGGGGCTGCCCTGTAGGATGTGTGGGGAGCCCTGGGAGGGGTGGGCTGGGCAGTGACCCAGCTCTGTTGGCGCAGCTGTGAAGCTCCAGTCCGACCACTGCCTGGATCCCGGGATCCCGGTCAACGGGCAGCGCCACGGCAACGACTTCTACGTGGGAGCCCTGGTGACCTTCAGCTGCGACTCAGGATACACCCTGAGCGATGGAGAGGCCCTGGAGTGCGAGCCAAACTTCCAGTGGAGCCGCCCCCTGCCCAGCTGTGAGGGTAAGGACACAACCCTGCGCTGGCACATCTGCCAGAGCAGCACCCGTGGGTGTATTTTGGTTGATTTCGGGGGCTGGGCTTTGTTTGGCCCTACCCCTGCAGGTTGTTTGACTGATCTCATCATCTCTCCCCTGTTGGCAGCTCTCTGTGGAGGTTACATCCGTGGCTCCAGTGGTACCATCCTGTCCCCAGGCTTCCCCGATTTTTATCCGAATAACTTGAACTGCACGTGGACCATTGAAACGTCCCACGGGAAAGGTGAGGAACCTGGAGCTGGGAGCGGTTTGGGAGGCCTGAAGGGTGGTGTTGGGTGGGAGATAAGCTGTGTAAACCAGGAGGTTCTCTCAGTTGTGGTGGTCCCCACGTGCTTGGCCAGTTCTGCCGTCTCTGGGTAAGATGCAGAGGATTTTGGTGTCAAAACTCCTCACCCTTTCAAAGTGGAGAGGATTAAGAGGGGAAGGTGGTTCTGTATCAACCACAACCTGTGGCAGGCGTTGTCTTCTGTTTCAGACCTTTGTGGCAGTATCCTGAAAATTAGGAGAGAGAGAGAGATCTGTAGATCCAAATATCCTGAAATTCAGAGTTTGGATACCTGGTAATGCCAGGAATGCCCCACAGAGGAGGGAGGAGCTGCCACTGCCACCCCTGCAGGAATGTTTGGTGCTTGATGGCCCTTTCAGGCTGATTTTCCTGAATCTCTGTGTAACATCTTACAGCTGGAGAAGTGGGAAATCATTCCCAGCCATGGGATAGGACCTGTTCTCTCAGTTCCCAGCTCTGCCTCTCCCCTTTCCCTGCTGCTCAGGAGTGTTTCCAGTGCAGAAGTGTTCAGGCTGTGCCGGCCAAGCTCTTGTCTTGGAGGAAAAGTCAAGGAAAAGTATCACTGGTGATCAAAGAGCAAGTTTGATGTAGAGGAGGTGGAGGGGGGTGATTCCTCATGATCCAGCAGCATCTCCTGGGCTCACACAGAGGATACAAAGCCTTTATATAACTTTCTCACTCTTACATAATTCCGCTGTCGTACCCGATACCGGCACGACGGGAGGGATCATGAGCCAATTTGCCAAATTCCATTTGTATTACAGCAAATAAACTTGTCAATGAACGGCACAGTGCATTAAGGGAACCATCACATGCTGGGAAAAGTGTTCTGTGGAGTAGCTGCAATCCACTCTCCAATTAATCCACTCTGCCTGGGCTCCGGCTCTCCGGTGAGACGCCGCGTTATCCCGGAGCTGAGCTCAGCCCAGCGCTCCAAACGGGCTCTGTCTGACAGCAGAGAGCAGCTCTGATGGCCTGGCTGCTTTTATGCCAACATCAGAGGGAGTTCTTCAAACCAAGGGCTGGAAAAAACACTGGCAGGGACAGATCTCTGTAAATCCAGGGGCTTTTTGTCCTGTGTGCTGTAGGAGGTGCTGCTGTGGCCAGTTCAGAGCAGAGCCCTGACAGCAGGGGCAGTCCTGGATCATCCAAACAACTCAGGGCTGAGCAGCCTGAACTGGAAGAGCAGCTGGATACTGAGCTCTGAGGAGCTGGTTCCAGCTTTTCCCAGCAGTCCTGGCCTCAGCTGCAGGTGAGGAATGTTGGAGAATCCAACCAGGAGCTGCTCTGCAAATCCAGTTGCAGTGAGAATTTCCAGCCCCTGGTAAGAGTTTCAGCTCCTCTTCCCAGCTCTGCTTCAGTTCCAAGCCACTGTTCAGGAGAAGTGTTTGTTTACCAGAGCCATGAAAGGAGGAGATGAACAAAGGGAGTCCTTTGCTCCAGTGTTTTATGGAGCAACTGGGAATGTATTTACGTGCTGGGCCGTGGTGGGAGTGTGTGGGTACACATCCTACACATCCCTGCCACACATCCCTCACATCCCACACATCCCACACATCCCTCCACCAGAAGTTTTGACAGTTCTGCTGCCAGCAGGGAACACACATTCACACAGCTTGATTTTCCTTGTCGTTTTCTTTTTCCCAAAGCCCCTTCTGTCCCATCCCTGCTCCCAGATCAGCTCCTGCCCTTCCACTGCCCCTTTGGGAGGAAGTTTTTGACTCTCCAAGTTCTTCCCCCTCAGGTTTTTGGGAACATCCCACACGTGGCCAGCACACGAGTCCCTTAATTGCCACAACTTGGCTGTTCCAAGAGTTATTTTTATGTGACTGCAGACACTGAGGTACTTTATGGCCTCACAAGCTGCACAATTTGAGTTTAAAAGCAGCTTAATTTTAAAGGTATTTAAATGCTTAAAGGGAGACTATTATTTTTAATCTGAGAGCTTCAAAGTGATTTCTTTTCCCTGTAATTTGTTTTGCTGTTTCTTCTGCAGAGAATGGGAAGAGAAAAAAAAAAACCACAACAACCCACCAACCTCGTGTTTGCAGAGACATTCTGTGCCACAGTAAATTTCAGACCAGAGCAAAGGTTTAATCGGTCACAAACCCTTTAAAATGAGTTTATAATTAGCCCTTATGGCAACAGTTCCACAGCCCTTGACTGGCTCTTGCTGCTGTGCTTGGAGTTTTTACCTTAAAAACCCTGCAGTTCAGGGGCTGTCCTTCAGCTCTGGGGACTGAACTGCCCTTGTGTTGATTTTTTGGGGGGTGATGTTATCTCTGTTCCTTAGATTGGGTTGGGTAAAACTGAGGATATGAATTTCTTGATGATAAAGAGGGAGAATTAAAGGCATTTTGCCTTCCCCACCTCTCTCACTCCCAGGTCAGCTCTATTTTCAGTTGACTGTAGTGCTGGTAGGAGTAATAACCACTTGTAAACTATTGGAGTTTCCTGACTCTGTGGAATTTTGCAGGGTCAACAGTGGGACCAAAACTGTCCTGTCAGGCTCTATTTAATATTTAGCTGGATATAAAGAAGGAATTGTCAAAGTCAAGAGGAGCCCTTTTGGTCACCCCCTGAGCTTTGGGCCATTCAAATCCTTCTGCCTGGGACAGGGAAGGTTATCAAGGTGCAACGAGCTGCTGCACAGGGATGAAGTTGGGATGACCCTGTGAGCCCTCCCTCTTCCCAGTTCCCTGTCTTGGTCAGCAGCCTCCCTGACCTTCATTTCTTGGAAGGAAAGGCTTTCATGTGACCAGCAGACCTTCAGAAAGCTCTTGGATAGACGTGGGGATAAATGGAATGTTCAGTTATGATTTGATGCCTCTTGGGTTGGATATTTAATCTCATGCTCCAGAGCTTTTCCCCATCTCTGGGTTCGGTCTCATCCCGATCTCTGGGAATTAATGGGGAGCAAGGAGGAGACTGTTCCTCTGAGCCTCATGTGCAGGTGTCCCGGGGTTCCTTTGGAAGCAGGGCATGCTGGATTCCAGGGATGGTGGGATGCAGAGCCCACCAGCCCCTGGGGTGTTATTTACTGGCTTAAATGAAGTAATGGGGGGGATCTCAGCGGGACTGAGGAGCACCAGATTCCAGCCCTTGGAGCGGGCTGTGTCTCTCCAGGTGGATTCTGAGCAGGGTGAATCCCAATCCTACAGGAGCAGGGGCTCGGGAGCCCTACCCTGGGCGCTCAGAAGCTGAGCTGAGATACCAGGCTGAGAAAAGCCATATAAATGCAAAGAGGCTTTTTATTGCTCGGCGTGGCTTTGCCTTGTTAACTCGCTGTGACGAGGATGTGACAGGGGTTCTGATCTCAGATCCTGCCTGGTTTTGCTCCCTCAAAGCTGTTGCTACCATTTTTTGTTGTTTTTTTTTTCTTTTTTTCCCTTCAAAGGTGGAATTATTTTCCACACAATGAGTGTTTCTAATGGCGTTTGAATTCCAGCATGAAAAATCACCTCGCTGGAGGCTCCTGCAAAACCCTGAAGTGCTTCCCATTCTGTGTCTGGAGGTGTGAAGGATACTTTAAGTAATCCATTACTCCTTTCTAGCTCGTTTACAAATGCAGCAAGGTCACAGCCTTCTCCCAAAATGTTTCAAATTGCTGAAATTGAATTTGGGAGACGAGACAAAATACCCTTCCTGTGTTTGTCTGCTCTTTTTGTGGCTGGATCTGTTGTGGGGTTTATTTTTGGCAGTGTAATGTGAATAAGAGCGTAGGATTTTCTTGGAGAAACCTGGACTGGTGGGATTAGACAATCCTGAAAGCCCCTTCCTACCCCAACCCTTCCATGGTCCTGTGATTCAGTCCCACCACGGGAAGGCAGGGAAGGTCCACTGGCTCACTTTTATCTCCTGCAAGAGCCTCTCTGACCTTGGTACTTGGCATAAGTCCTGTTTTTTCCAGGTATGAATTCCTTCTGGAACATGCTTGTTTTGGAGTCCTCTCAGCTACAGCTTTTGCTGCTCTTGCTCTCTATTTAAAGGTCACCACTTTTGTAATAAAACACCTCTCGGAGCTGCTCCGGCTGCCGCGTTTCCGAGGCACGGGAGTCCCAACATCTTCACTGCCTGGCCCTGTGCTGGGCCTTGTGCCCCAGCCTGGGTTCAGGTTTTTTAATCTGGTTTCTTTATAACATGAAATGCCCCTGATAATTCATAATTCATGATCATAACACGATTCCCCCCCTCACCGAGCTGCTGGCGGTGGGAGACGGGGGATGAATGCCGGGGTGGCCTCAGGGAGAGAAACCACCTCTGCTGCTCCTGCCCTGCAGGTGTGTTCTTCACCTTCCACACCTTTCACCTGGAGAATGGCCATGACTACCTCCTGATCACCGAGAACACCAGCTTTGCCCAGCCCCTGATGCAGCTGACGGGCTCCCGCCTGCCGGCCCCGCTCAGCGCCGGGCTCTTCGGCAACTTCTCGGCCCAAATCCGCTTCATCTCCGACTTCTCCATGTCCTACGAGGGCTTCAACATCACCTTCTCAGGTAACAGCAGCGCTGGGCAAAGAATCAGTTCTTCCCCTTCCCGCTTTGCTGCGAAATCACAGAATCACAGAGCGGTTTGGGTGGGGAGGGACCTTAAAGATTCTCTGCTTCCAAGCTGGCCTTGGGCACTTCCAGGGGTGAGGCAGCCACAGCTTCTCTGGGCAACCCTTGCCAGGGCCTCCCCACCCTCCCAGGGAAGGATTTCTTCCTAATATCCCACCCAAATCTCCCCTTTTGCAGTTTGAATCCATTCCCCCTTGTCCTGTCCCTCCAGGCTCCCTTGTCCCAAGTCCCCTTTAGGCACTGGAAGGTGCTCCAAGGTCTCCCTCTGGAGCATCTCTTCTCCAGGCTGGACACTCCCAGCCTGGCTGTGGAGCAGAGGCACAGCCAGGACAGGCTGCACAGGCCGGTCACTGGCTGAGCATCCGAGTGGAGCAGCGAAGCAGAGACACAAAGAGCCACCAGACGGACGATGGGAGTGACCAGCTCGGCCCTGCCCCTTGTCCAAGAAGTCCAGATTGCTCAGGGTTGCCTTCCAAAAGATCCCATCTGTCCCAGCTTGCCATGCTGGAAAGGCTGTACCTGCTGCAATGATTTTCCTTGGATAATCAGAGCAGGCTTGGGGGCAAAGAGAGATAGTGCAGCCCAGGAAAACGGGAGCTGCAACTGTGTCCAGAGACAGAGAGGGGAAAGATGAGGGTGAGGAGGGAGAAACACACCTGCAGAGGGGTTTAATTCCAGTGGGTTCAGTCCTGTCACCCCCTTGTAAACGCTGCTTGTGTGGGGATCTTTGGCTGAAGGGCACACGGTGTTTAACCGTGTCCTCCTGCAGTCCTGCAGACGACTCTGAGTGTTTGCCTGTGCACACATTCCAGGGAATGTCAATCTTCGCTGCCTCAGTGCCCTGACAAGCCATTCCCTAAAACAATCAGTTAAGGGACACAAGTTTATTGCCTGGGTGCTGTTCTTTAATGTGTCTCCGTGTCCTTCCCGAGGCCACAGCTGCGAATTCAGCAGTTGGGGTGGAAGAGAAATGCCCATTTTTATCGTGGAGCTGGGTGCTGACACACTCACCGAGGGACAGAGCTGTTGCCATAGATGCAGATGAAACCTGGTTTCCAGTGCCTTTGTTCTGGCCTCTGAAGTCAGGGATTTGCATGTGATACTCTGTGGAAACCAGTCAGAGAATTTCCAATTAACTTCCCGTTTTGATGAGGGGAAAATGGCTTTTTGCCTTTCAAAAGATCGCCTCTAATTATAACTCTCATTTTCAACGTATTTGGAGACTGCTTTCCTATCTTGGAAAGCAAAAACGGGAGCCAGTTATATTTTTAGCTCCCTTTACATATATATATATATATATATATATTTATGTACAGACTTTGGATTTTGCAGGTGTGTTGGGTTTTTTTCCAAAAAATAACCTCCCCAAAGAGGTTTCCTTGGACGTGTTTCGTGGCCAAAGACCCTCTTTTGGCCGTCAGCCCAGATCCTGCCTGACCTCTCTTCCAGCAGCACTCCTCAAACGAGATGCTGTGTCCCTTCGTTTCCAGGATTAGCAATGGAGAGGCAGCACAAATCCCAGCGGGATCAATCCATCTTCTCCCTGGGGAGCCCTTCCATGACTGTCCGTCTTGTCCCCTCCAGAGTACGACTTGGAGCCCTGTGACGAGCCAGAGGTGCCGGCCTACAGCATCAGGAAGGGGCTGCAGTTCGGGGTGGGGGACGTGCTGACCTTCTCCTGCTTCCCGGGGTACCGGCTGGAAGGAGCCTCCCGGATCACCTGCCTGGGCGGGAGACGGCGAGTGTGGAGTTCGCCTCTGCCAAGGTGTGTTGGTAGGTGGTCATGTGCTTTCATTTTGCTTGGTTGGTTCAGCTGTGCTGGATGGTTTTAGGTGGGCAGGGATGGGGGGGCATCCCTTGGGATGGGTGGTATCCCTTGGGATGGGTGGTATCCCTTGGGATGGGTGGTATCCCTGGGGATGGGTGGTATCCCTTGGGATGGTGTCGCTCTGCTCGCAGGGTGGTCGGTGTGGGGATGGGGAGAGGGAGCTGGGGTGAGCTTTCAGCCCTGCAAGTCCTTTGGTAGCCCCTGCAGCCATTAGTTATGCTAATAAATCAATAAATCCGAGCCTGGAGGAGAGGGAGAATTCCTCTGCAGCGCTGAGCTGGCTCCTGGCTGTCCCCCCTGGTGCAGGGGGGGTGCAGAGACCCTTCCCTGGCAGGGCTGGGGAGCACCCCCTGCCCAGCCCACCGCACCTGGTAAAGGAGCAGAGGTCCAACGTGCTGCAGAAAGGCAGGAGGACGCTCCAGGCCTTGGCAAAAGGATGGAACACGTTTTTTTGTTGTACGGTTTAAGTAGGAGATTGTTCAGAGCTCTGGTGCTGCCCAGAGCCATGGGGGATTTATCCAGAGCAGGCAGGGAAGGTCTCTCACCTGTTTGCACCATGGCAGAGCCTGCCAAGGACATTGTCCTGATCTGTGTGTGACCTTTGAGGGCCCTTGCAGAGCAAACATCCCCTCCAGAGCCAGCCTGATCTCTCCTCTCAGCCCTGCCGTGCTGAACGCATTTCCCAGCACTGCTGAATGCTGAGGTCACAGGGCTGCATCATCCTGCTGTGCCAGGCAGCTCTTCAGGGCATGAATAATAACCAGGCTGCAGATAAAGCTAATCAGGGGAGCAGGAATCAAACAGAATCATTTACAAAGCTTTCAAGTCGATCCTCAGACGTCGGTGCTGGGTGGACACGGTGGCTGCCATTTCCCCTCTGCAGCTGGCTCAGAAGGAGCAGCTTGGGCTTGTGGTGACAGGTCGGGCTCGGTGGTGATGGCCCAGGGCTCTGGGCAGGGTGACAGCCCTGTCACAGTGTCCCCAGCCCCTGCTCAGATCTCTGCGCTCACCCCGCCTGCAGATGGAAATGGGAGGCTTGCTCATTAGGATCACAGGAGATTTAATTGCTTTTCCAGACACTCTATATTCAGCTCTTGTTCTGGGGATGGTGGGGAGAGAACTGAGAGTGTTTTGTTCCTTTGTCCAGCCCCTCTGTCCAGGGCAGGAACTGCTGCTTCGAGCAGATCCCGGGTGCTGATGTGTCCGGCATCATCCCTGGGGGATCTGTGCCAAAGGGAAGGAAGGCCCTGCTTTTTGTGCCTGGCAAGACAGGAGGAGAAAGTCACCTCCAAAGTGCCTCCTCTGGGTGTATCTGCTGCTCTAACCCTTCTTGGAGGAGCAGCACAGGCAGTGCAGGTTGCCCGTGGTGGTTCTGGGAGCTGTGAGGACTCGTGGGATGAGGCAGAGGAGAGGGGTGGTTATTTTCCAGCAGCATTAAGCTGTCATCTCCTGACATCCAGGACAGGTTTGAGCCTCCAAATCTGCCACCCCTTCCTTCCCTAAATGGCATCGTTCTGCCAAGTCTTGAGTGCCACAAACCTTCTAAGTTCAGGTTTGGCTCCAAGTGAGGTGCTGATCACAGTGCTCAGAGTGGAGAGGGAGGCAGCTCTGGAGAAGGAGGGCAGAAATCTGACCAGAAAAATGTGATGGAACAGGGACAGGCTGCAGGTTGTGGGGAGCAACAACAGGGAAAAAGCCTCTTTCCTTCCTCCTGGGTGTAGGAAGGAGTGAGGAACTGTGGCCTTTGGAGGAATCTCCTGCATGTGTGGCATGGCCAGAAGGCACATGTGGTTATTAAAATGTGCTCTTGTGTCTTGGTCCAGCTGAATGTGGGTCATCTGTCACTGGAACCCAGGGTGTGCTGCTGTCCCCCAACTACCCACTCAACTACAACAACAACCACGAGTGTATCTACTCCATCCAGACCCAGCCAGGGAAGGGGATCCAGCTGAAAGCCAGGACGTTTGAGCTGGAGGCAGGAGATGTCCTCAAGGTAAGTCAGTGGAGCTGCCAGTGAGAGCCAGGCCTGAAAGGGAAGGGATGTTCTATTGGATGGAATCAGGTGGGGCTGACCTGGAAAATGCCACCCAGACCCAGACAGGGGGATCATCCCTGGAAGAGACTCCTGGAAGGACTGCAGTCACTGCTGTGATGTGAAGTGTTTGCCACAGCACTCTGGAAGGCAGCAGCAAAATCCCCATGGACTCTCTAAAGTTCAGTTCTTCCCTGCATAATTGCACAGGAAAAACTGGTAACACATGAGGAAGCTGTGGAGGTTTTTAGCTTTATTTTAGTACTTTTAAGAATCGAGGCTATTTGTCCCAAAAAGGGGGTTATTTAAATGCAGAGCTCCAGACTCTTCAGCGTTGCCATAATCAGATTAATCTGCATTTACAAGCTTCAGGACTCTGTGGAGGAGGAGACAAATCCAGGCTGAGTTTCTATTAACCACAAAGCAATGGGTTTGAAGGAGGCATTAATATCCCTGATGCTGAGCCATCTTCCAGGAACGCCTCTGTCCTTACTGGAGAGCCACATTCCTGCACTCCAAGAGAGCTGTAATCCACATATTTTCAGCTCACTGAAATGACTGGAAAGAGAGAAAGATTTCCAGTTAATGCAAAGAATATACTCGTTGTCAGAGGAATTATGTTCCCTCGCCAGGTTTGTCATCAACTTCTCATCTGCTTCCCAGGAAAGTCCTCATCAATCTCCACTAGTGAGGAGCTGCTCTTTGTCCTCACAGAGAATCCTGCTGCCTGAAAGGAAAGGAAAAACCCCATTTGGGTTTTTCTTAGCTAATAGCAGGTTCAAGGCTCATCTGTGAGTCAGTCTGGGGAGAAAATGTTTTTCTGGGGAGCCGATTCTTTGGAAAGAGAGAGGAATTCAGGAGACACAGCCCTGGGTGCAGAGTGAGCTCCGTGTGAGGAGGAGGCTGTGGATCCTCCAGGGTGTAAATCCTGCTCCTCAGCTGAGCGGCACCGTGGAGTCTCACCAAGGCAGACTCTTAGTGCACTTCAAAGGGTTTGTCCCTGTTTGCATTCGTGGATCGTGGAATGATTTGGGTTGGGAGGGACCTTAAAGTCTATCCCATCCCACCTTCCACTATCCCAGGCTGCTCCAACCTGGCCTTGGACCCTTCCAGGGATGGGGCAGCCACGTTCTCTGGGCAGTGATGGTTTGGCCCCTGAAGCAGTAAATGAAACCAGGTTTTCAGTGGGTGTTTCTGTCCCTGCCAGGTCTACGATGGCACCAACAGCTCTGCCCGCCTGCTGGGCACCTTCAGCCGCTCGGACATGCTGGGCACCAGCATCAACAGCACCTCCAGCTCCATGTGGCTGGAGTTCATCACCAACAGCGACAACACCAGCAAAGGCTTTGAGCTGCAGTTTTCCAGTGAGTTGGAAGCCCATGGGGCTTGTGTGGGGTGGGTGAAGGTGTGTTTCTGTGTTACAGTGGCATGACCGGGGCAAAGAGCCCTTTCCATAAAGATCTCATACCCTGGGAGGAATTGAGGTGGGGGAGATCACAGAATCCCAGGATCACTGAGGTTGGAAAAGCCCTCCCAGCCCATGGAGTCCACCCTGTGCCCCATCCCCACCCTGTCCCCCAGCCCAGAGCACTGAGTGCCACATCCAGTCCTTCCTGGTGTACCTCCAGGGCTGGGGACTCCAAACCTCCCTGTCAGCCTCTTCCAAGGCCTGACCACCCTTTCCAGGCAGAAATTCCTCCTGATGTCCAACCCAAACCTTGTTTGTTTCTCCTGTCCCATCCCTTTGTTCCTGGGAGATGACTGAAGTTTTTCTGTAGTGACTGAGGCCGTGGCCCTACAGAAATCGGGATTCAAAGCTGAGGCACGAGATTTATGGGATCTCAGTCCAACATTGTGGTGACCTGGTGTTGTGCTGACACCTCCTGGCTGGGGGGAACCCCAAGAGCTGCCCCTTCCTCCCGCTGCAGGTTTTGAGCTGATCAAGTGCGAGGACCCGGGCGTGCCCCAGTTCGGGTACAAGGTGCGCGACGAGGGACACTTTGCCGGCAGCTCCGTGTCCTTCAGCTGCGACCCCGGGTACACCCTGAGGGGCAGCAGGGTCCTGGGCTGCCTCACTGGGGAGAGGAGAGCGTGGGACCAGCCCCTGCCGACCTGTGTGGGTGAGACACCTCTGGCTTTTAAAACTTTTAAACTTTGAAACTTTTAAAACTCACTTCCATACCCACAAGGGCCCTTTGTCCCTCCTTGACATGAACTCTGGTATGAATTGCCCCCACTGCATTAATGAAGAGCATCCTGTAAAAGGCATCTTCAGGCTGAGAGCACCCCAGAAGCAGTTTTAACATGAAACACCCCTTTTTTCTCTCTTTTTGGGGCAAGGTTTCTTCCTTCGCTGCTGCTTTTCCACTCCTTGTCCTTTCCCTTGGGTACGTTAAACTGAGTGGCACCTTCTGATAATGGCAGGCATCAACGTGTGTCCAGGCGTCTGACAGCCCAGAGTTGGGTCTGTTTGAGAGCTGCTTGTCATCTGATCCCATTCTCAGACATTTTAATTCCTTCCTGAGCCAAGTTCTGAGTTCCCTTTCACCTTGATCTTTGCTCTGGAGGCTTTAAGGACCTCTGGAAAGGGCAGGAAATGCTCCCAGCTGTATTTTTGGGAGGAGATTTGTGCTGTTGCCAAGTGAGAACCATAACAAGCCCCCCAATCTCCCACCTAACCCCTGTGTTTGTTGCAGCTGAGTGTGGAGGGACCATCAGAGGAGAGACCTCCGGACGGATCCTGTCCCCGGGTTACCCAACCCCCTACGACCACAACCTCAACTGCATCTGGACCATAGAGGCAGAGCCTGGCTGCACCATAGGGTGAGTTGGGGCAGCTCCCTGGAGCTTAGCTCGCTCTGCACGTGCTGCTGCTGGTTTTCCCAGATCCACAGTCCCAGGAGAACATCCCGTGGCTCGGAGGGAAGGGGCGAGCGCTGGCGCAGCTCTCCCTGCCAGCCTGCACGGGTGGATTGGGATGGAAGGCACCTGAAAATCATCCAGTTCCCACTTCCTGCCGTGGGCAGGGACACCAACATCCCAGAACTCCGTGCAGGGGGAGAGCTTTCCACCCCTGTCCTGCTGGGACAGCCTTTCCCACCACGGTGTGTCCACGTGGCGTGATCCTGAAGGGAGGATGCGTGCAGAAAGATGCAGGGAATGAATGTCACATCCCAGGAAAGGTCAAGGGAAGGCAGTTCTGGGTGTGCTTCATCTCCCACCCTGCCCTGCTGTGTTTGTCAGAGGGAATTTCAGGGGTGAGGGTGCCCAGGGGTGGGTGGGCAGCTGGAAAACTGAGGCCCCAAGGCTCAGCCTTCACCTTCTCACTGCGTGCTTGATTGTTTTAATAACACAGAGAGCACATCCAAAGTCGTTATCCTCCTGAAGGATGGCTTGAGGTGGTTTCTAAACATCTGCTCCGTGCAGAGACCCAACACTGTTCCCTCCTCCTGCTCCTCTGACTTCTCTTACCACCCTGTTGCCACTTTCCTGCTGGAAGTGAGTTTGAGATGGAATTTGTTCATGAGTTGTGTGAGTCTGGGTAGGGATGGGATTGAGAACATTTGGCTCACGAAGCTGGTGCAGTCCCCAGCAGAGCCCAGGCAGTTCCTGCTCTGTGATCCTTCATCTGGGATCCTGCTGCTTCCCCACACTGATGTTTCCCAGCCCTGCTCTGTGTGTGCCCACATATTTCAGCTCAGTTAAAGCCATCTTAGACAGAAAACTGGAATATTTGGGCAAGTAAAGCTTTTTTAACAAGTGGTGGGGCTTGAGGGGGAGAAATAGAGCTTGAAAGTTCTATTTAACAATAATCCCCTTCTCCCACTGTAGGTCCTGGTGCTTGTTACCTGTGTCAGCCCATTTCTGGGCTCACCCCAGACCTGGTGCTGTCCCATTCCTTCCCTCAAGCCCATTTTATCTCCCGTGGTTTCCTTGCTGCATCAGCCCTGTCCTCTCTGCAGCGAAGCCTGTTAATCAGGTTGAGCTCTCTGGTGCTTTTAGTCGATGGGTTTCTGCTGGAGAGAGATTTGGTCCAGTATTTTCATTTTTATTTAATGCAGAAATTCCCTCCATTAGCTCTGCCCTTCGGAATGGCTCAGTAATGGATGGTTTCTGGTGTGAGCAGCCAATGCAGCTGAATTGCTGCACAGGCAACTTCCAGTTGAAGTCTCCTTTATTTTTATTCTCCTGTAAAAGATTCTGAGGATTTTTATAGGGCAAAGTAAACATGAGGCCCTCTTTCCCCACCACCACCATCCAAAGGCTAATTCAGACTTTGCTCATGTCATCCCTCCCTAAAAGCAGGGAGCAGAGGAGGGATTTTGGATCAGCCAAAGGCTTGGAAGGGGCCAGGACTGAACTGGAAAATGCTGGGTGGTATCACAGTAACACACCTGGTGACCCTTCCTTTCAGCAGAGGTGAGAGCTCCCTTTTCCTGCCCCTTTATTTGCCAGCTCAGACAGAACAGATGATCTCTGGGGAGTCGAGAGAAGCACATTTTCAGCAACTTCATTTTTATGGTAATCCATTGGAAAAATAATCCTCTTCACGCATGATACAATTGTATAAAGCTCTCATTTATAACTTACATGAAAATTAATCACCAGAGCTTTTTGAATAAAGCTGTATCTGCACAGCACGAGGGGAAGGAGAGGAAGGCGAGACAGAGAGAAAAATGAGTCTGCACTTTATTGCCATGAAAGTTAAAGGGTTGCACTTGGAGAGAGGATTAATTCTGTGCATGTGCAAACACCCTCGTGCATAACATTACAGGGGGAGGGGCTTGGTGTGTCTGGGAGACTTTTTGTGGGGGGAGAAGAAAGGAAGGGAAGTAGGAAGGGGTTGGTCAGTGGGGTTGGGAAGAGCTGGGGCTGAAGGGCCCCCCAGGGGTTATTCAGGACAGAACTGGGCTCTGCTCTCTGTTCCTTGCTGAGCTGGCAGAGCTTTCCCTCTGTCACATAAATATAGAGAGATATGTATTCCCGATTTCTAATTTGCTTTTTGCTGCATTTTCATGCATGTAATTGGGATTGTCAGAGCACAAGGATAAAACTCTCCCTCTCTCCACTGTCTGCTAAACCAGTGTCCCTGCCCTGTCCCTGCTGGGAACAGAGTCAGGCTGAGAGAAAACCCAGAAGTGGCTGTTGAATAGATGGATTTGCTCCAGAGAACACCAGTTTTTTTTTCCTCAGTCAAATCTGATATTCCTGAACCGACTGGAGCTGGACAACCTGTCCCTGGCTCACCTGGACGTGGTGCTGTGTTCTCCTCCCGACAAAGCTTTGCCTAAAGTTAAACAAATTGGGGGGGGAAGATGCTCCAGGCCCCGCAGGGGGCAGCTCCAGGGTGTCCCCCCACCCCAGATCCCCCTCTGGCAGCGTGTCCCTGGCTCCAGTGGCTCCAGCTCTGGCTTTTCCTGGTGGTTCTGGCTCGCTGGGCCCCGTTTGCCGGAGAGCAAACGCAATCAGGGCGAGGGGCAGCCGTGGAGAACAGCCCTGCACCATCCATTCTGATTTTCCTCCAGCCTGCCTTCCTTTCTCTTTGCTCAAGGTCTCTGCTGGGTGGATTTATGATTCAGCTCCTCAGGTTTCTCCCAGATTCTGTGGGGCATCATTTTGCTGCTGAGGATGTTGCAGTGGGGCTTTTTTACCCTCCCCACACACCCCCTTTAAGGTTCTACCTGATTTATTTATGTTTGCCCCGGATAAATGGGAAGGCAGCCAAGTGAATTCTGCCTTGTTTCCCTCCGTGGACTGTCAGGGTTTTAAGCACAGTACCTGCTGCTTTTATTTTGCACAGATTTTCTCAGTTTATGGGTTTCTGTCCCCGTTTCACGCTGGGGTGGCTCAAGTTGCCTGGTTTTGTTGTGTCAGAGGGTCTTTCCCCCAGTGGTAATGAGGCAATTTAGGAGAGATCAGTAATTTTGTTTGCTCAGGAGAGGAACCACTTTCAGGGCTGCTCAGAAAGGACCCAGTTTCCCAGAAGACATTACTGTTCACAATTGGGTTGATTTTGGTTTATGGAGATGATTTATCAGGTGGGAACTGGGGTTTTGCAGACGAAGTTGGGTGAAGGACTGACGCGGTTATTCCAAGCCGAGTTGCAGATGAGGGAACACATTCCTTGCGGGCCCAGCCACCTCGAGTTGGTCCCCAGCACATTCCTAACCCTCCCAGGGAACAGGCAGAGCTGTCTGGGGTCTGACTTGCAGCTGGTTTTGCCCCCCCCAGGCTGCATTTCATGGTGTTCCACACCGAGGAGTTCCACGACGTGCTGCGGATCTGGGACGGGCCGGTGGAGAACGGGATCCTGCTGAGGGAGATGAGCGGCTCGGGGCTCCCCGGGGACGTGCACAGCACCTTCAACTCCCTCATCCTGCAGTTCAACACCGACTTCTTCACCAGCAAGCAGGGCTTTGCCATCCAGTTCTCAGGTGGGCGGTGAGGATGGGGAAGGGCCCGGGTTTGAGGGCACTGAGGGCACTTGGGGTGTTCAGCTGGAGAAGAGGAGACTGAGGGGAGAGCTCAGTGCAGTTCCAACTGCCTGGGCAGGGGCAGAGGAGGGGCAGGACTGAGCTCTGGGCGTCCCCTGGGGTTCTTTTTGCCAGGCTCGTGTCTGGTCCCGCTGGGGAAGGACCAGCCTGGGCTGTGAACTTGCTTATCTTCAGCTGCACACAAAGAGAGGGATTTCCTCTGGCTTTTCTAAGAGCAGCTTTCTCTAAACTGCCTGGGTGTAATGGACTCTCATCAACTTAGCAGGAAATAAGCTCTGCTCTGCTGCCTGATCTGGAGCTGGGCTTTACTGAGCGCTCCTGCTCAAAGCCTTTGTTCACCTGGTGTGACTAAGCAGCCAGACCTGAGCTCAGGGCTGAACAGTTTGGGATCTTATGAACTTTAATGAGGTATATAAGCCTGCAAAACTTCTTTACTCCAGGACTTGCCCTGCTGGGCAGGAGCTGAGGTGCTGACAGCCCTTGAGCTCAGGCAGCAGTGAAGTTGTGCTGCTGGGAAGGAGCTCGGGGAGGGGACACATCTCAGACCTCACAGAGATGCAGCAACAAGTCTGGGAGGGAAACACGTGCCTTTCTGAAAGGTCAGGCTTGATGTTTCGCAGGTTTTAAGGCTACATTTCCTCACCACTCAGGGGAAGTGAGAAGTGCTGGTGGATGAGTTGATTTTGCAGCCTGTGCCTGACACAGAATCCTCCAAAAGTGTCGTGGGAGATCAGTGGGTGTCTGGATCACCAAGTGAACAGCCATGAGCAGCAAACCTGCCCTCTGGGGAGTGCACTTGAACTTGCTGTTCCCCAGAGCCTTTCCCAGCTGCAGTGGCAGATGCTCAGAGCGAAGGAGAAGCCAGTTTTTGTGTGTGTGGAAACTTTGTGGGACCCTGGAGGAGGAGCAGGGATGGAGGAGGAGCAGGGATGGAGGATCAGTCCTGGCTTGTGGGGATGTGTAAGGGTCTGAGTCCAGCTGCTGCTGGGAGCCTTGTGGGAAATAAATATACATTTCTATGCTCTAAGCCTTGCAGAGGATAAAGGTGTATCCATTTATATCTCCTCAGTTTCCACTGCCACGTCCTGCAACGACCCCGGAATCCCCCAGAACGGGAGCCGGAGCGGGGACAGCAAAGAGGCAGGAGATTCCATCACCTTCCAGTGCAACCCGGGGTATGCCCTGCAAGGGGAGGCCAAAATCACCTGTGTGCAGATCGAGAACAGGTTCTTCTGGCAGCCAGACCCTCCCTCCTGCACAGGTAAGGACGCACAGCCACCCTCCCCCTGAGCTCCCCATCCCATTCCCAGATCCTGGGCCTGAAGGGACCCCTTGGTTCCAAGAGGTGCCTTTCAAGGTGTAACTCGTCCCACAGAAGGTTTTGGGTCAGTCCCCCAAGTGTCTGGGACAGTGAGGGTGTGGTTCCTGCTGTGCAGTGGAAGTGATGATGTTCAGCCTGACAGGGCGAAATTAAAGGCTTCTTTAAAACTCAGGTTGGTGGAGAGGACAGGGGCCGTGGGTGAATAATCTCTGCATGAGGAGACAGCAAACTCTGCCACGAGAAAGGGCTTTCTGACGTTTTCTTTGAGCTCATAAAAGGGGTTCTTTTTAGTGTGTCCAAAACCAGTCACGCCAAGCACACGAGAGCAATAAACACCAAATTTTCTGGCCAATTAAGTGCCAACCACAAAAGACTTACCTGTAACCTTCACTGCTGTTTGGGGCACTCTTGTCCCAGGCAAGGAAAGCCAATTAATTCACTTCCTAAGATCACATTTAATGCCAGCTGGGAGCGTTCTCCAGCGTGCCCAGGGTTTGTGCTGCAGGAGGACTCGGGTTCTGAATGACTGTCTGCATAGAGTGTGGCACCTCTGCAGCCTCCCAGAGACAGTCCTTTTAATCTTCCCAGGGCTGTGACTAAATCAGGGTGTTGGATCTCTTCATTTCTCCTGTGGAGTTTTCCCACCAGAAGCTGAACTCTCAGTCCTTTGCAGAGAAACTCAGCCAGGGCCTTAATCTTGGAGTGAGAGGAGTTCCCACAGGTCACTCCTGTTTGACTTGGAGTCATAAACTCCGTGAAGAAGCTGCAAACACATCTTGCTCCTTCCCTTCTTCAGTGACCAAGGATTTGGAGGAACAATCAGTGGCCAAATACCAGTTTCACAGTAACTGGGGGACAGACTGCCTGATTGGAGCTAAGCTGGGAAAGGGTGTTCAATTCAGGGCTTGGATTTTACGTATTTAGCATTTCAAATGGATTTTCACATCTCTGTGGCACAACTTCCTCGGTCCCCAGACAACGTGGGCTGAGCAGGAACCTCAGCTGAAACAGCCCCAGGAGCTTTGGGGTGTTTGAAGTTTGTATCCTGGCCAGCTCCAAACAGCAATGGCTGGGATCATTTGCTGCTTGAAATCCTTTGGAGACCACGGGTGGGATTTTCAAAGAAATCAGAGGGTGTTGAACGCTCAGCTCCCTCAGGCTGTTGAAAAACGAGTCCTTACACTTCAGTTTCTTCTGGGTTTTCCCCTGAGTGGAAGGGGAAAGCACCCCTGGGGTTAAGATGGAGGTGAATGGACACAGAATAGGTGCTTGTGGTTCTTCCAAGGTGTTTGTGGGTGACCTTCAGCCAAATTCTTCATGTCTGTGCTGTGATTTCCTTGTCTACCCCAGAGGGATAACAGTTCTCCTATGACTGGACTTGGGGCCTTGGAGGAAAGTCTCTGGTTTAATCTCTGCTGTGACCTTTTTTAGAGCAGCCCCACTGTGTTTTACCTGATGTCTGGAGACTCTTGTGTGTTTACAGGCTTTATAAAAGCCCACAGGATAAACCCAGAAAAATATCAAAGCCCACACGTGCTCACTCCATCGTGGAATATCCTTCCCAGATTTGTTCCATCATTTTTTTGCCCCATCCCAGCTCGTTTCCCACCCCTTTGCTGCTGTAGGCTGGTGTCAGACCCCTGAGTTTGACACAGCCTGTCCTCTCCTCCCTCTCACCCTGTCCCAGATCTGGGAGGATTGATCTGAGCACCAGGGGAGTCTCAGAGGCTGCAGAAAGGCTGACGGCAGAAAATCACTCCCGTTGGCCACAGTTGGAAACACGAGCAGGCACTTCCAGCCTTAAAAAAAGTAATAATTGATTTTTCAATCAGCTTGGCATTTAATGTGCTGGTAACTGGAATAAACATGAATGAGCCATTAGGCCCAGACAACATGTTTTCACTTGGTTAGCAGCAGACTGGGGCTGGGAGCCTGCCTGAAGACATGCAGCAGAAAAGCACAAAATAACTCTCTGTCCTTCTGGTTCCTCACTTGCAGCTCTCAGGAGGGTTGTGATGGCATCCGTGGCTCTGTGTGTGTGTCCCCTCTGGAATGGCAGAGCCCTCACCTCTGGGAGAGCCACCACACCCTCCTGGAACACGGGACTCGGGCTCCAGAAATCCTGCGTGTCCCTTCCAGCTCAGGATGTTCCGTGACATCTCAGTGACCTCACCTATCCACAGCTTTTCCATTCCTGTGTCTCCTCTGCTGGTTTTTAAGTCTCTGTGACTTACAGTCCCTCCCCTTTGCTTGTTGTCCCCCAGCTCCCTGTGGAGGGACCCTGGCAGGCCCTGCAGGGGTGATCCTGTCCCC
>JAWWES010000062.1:3708114-3728263 GCA_035583135.1 Lophotriccus pileatus
GTGGAGGAACCACCCCAAAGCTGGTGGGACGGCCCCGTGTCCCTGGGCATTAACTTGGGCAAGACGTTCATATCTCAGCTGCAGCTCCTCTTTGATGTGCACAGTTCTTACACAGTGTTTGGGTACCAGAAGCATCACCTCAGATCAGCAATTTTAACAGAATGTAATTCTGCCAAATATTGTTTTAGTCACAGAAAAAAACCAACCCTGTGGAAGGAACCACAGTGGATGGAGCGTTGCTCATGGTGTGATGTTCATTCTGAGACACCTTGCTAAGAGGGCTTATTGAAATTCAAACGTGGTGCAGCATGTGCACACGTGGGATGGAGTCAGGAGTGTCCTTTTGGGGCATTCCTTTGGGAACCTTTGGGGTGCTTCTGGGGCAGAGCGTGCTCGTCCAGCCCACCAGGAGTTCTCCCGGGATGTGCTCCTGCTCCAGGCGCTCCTTTCCTTTTGCAGCTTCAGTCTGGAGCCTGGCTACGACTTCCTTCACATCTACGACGGCCCTGACTCGCTGAGCCCCTTGATTGGGAGCTTTTATGGCTCCCAGCTCCCCGACAGGATCGAGAGCAGCAGCAACAGCCTCTTCCTGGCCTTCCGCAGCGACGCCTCCGTCAGCAACGCCGGCTTTGTCATCGAGTACACAGGTGAGGGTGGGCACACCTGGGCACATCTGGGCACATCTGGGCACTCCTGGGCACATCTGGGCACACCTGGGCACACCTGGGCATGCCTGGCCTGGCTCACTCAGCAAATCCCAGCACTGTGCTCTATCCAGGCTGAACCAAAGCTGCACCAAGTGGGAGAGGCTCGAGGCGCTCTGGGAGCCTCTCTCCGGGAGTCATCCTGATCAAGAGGCTTGTAGGGAAAAATGGGGGAATTCTGGAGGCTGCAGAAAGAGCCAGAGTGCATGGATAGCGTGAACACAGCTAAGGCAGCAGCAGCAAAGGGCTGTCACGTGGCTGGGGATCTGTCACAAGTGGCTGCTTTTTTTGTGGGACTTCCGTGAGAACAGAGACTAAACTCTTTATTTTCTTTCTATAAAGAAAATCGAGGGAGATTCCCAGAAAATATTCCTTTATTGTCCAGGCTGTGTTCTGTGTAATCTTTCTTGCTCCACACTGAATTCAGACAGTTCTGTCTCTGGTGAGCAGAAGATGCCACTTCAGAGAATCACAGAACGCTTTGGGCTGGAAGGGACCTTAAAGCTCATCCAGCATAAGGTCCCCCTTGAGCCTCCTTTTCTCCAGGCTGAGCCCCCCCAGCTCATGGTGCTCCTGGTGCTCCAGCCCCTTCCCCAGCTCCATTCCCATCTCTGGACACGCTCCAGCTCCTCAGAGGAGGTAAAAAGGAAGGAAGGAGGAACCAAAACATGGTGGTGGCCTCAGCTGCCGTGGTGAGAGACAGGGACGGTGGTTTGAGAGATCCCTGGGTGTTTTTAGCTCTGGAATGAGCTGGGAAGTGACAGACCTGGCACTGCTGGTGGGGAGAGGGGGAAGAAGGAGGCGGCTTTGGCAGGTGCATCCCTTGTTTGTGCCTGGAGTAGGTGGAAGAGTGGAGTTGTTACAAGCTGTAGTAAAAATCTGCTCTGCAAAGCGGGATCTGATGAGTCAGGGCTGTGCAGGGTGGGGAGAAGGAGTGAAAAGTGGGGGATGGAAACAGGGTTGGGAAGAAACGGTTCTTCCAGCCCTCTCTGGGCTGCAGGGACCAGTTTGGAGTGGGGGGAATGGCTCCAGGTCTCCTGTGGAACTGGGCTTTGCCTCTGTGGGGTGAAGGAGGCTGGGCCAGCCGTGGGATCAGGGAGGGCTCGTGCTGGAGAGACGAGGGGTGACCCCAGGAGCACGTGGAGCTTTGGCCAGAGGGTGCAGGGAGGAGTTTCCAGGCTGGGCACTCCCAAAGGGGGAGATTTTCTCACGCTTTTTAGCAATTCCTCTTTCTGCTGTGGGCCAGGAATGAAGAGGCATGAAATTGAAAGCAAATGAAGCAAAACTGATTGCTTTTCACCCTTCCAAAGGAATGGGGGAAAAAAAAAACCAACACACCAACCCCGAGCCCGATTTGAAATTTGTGATTATTTCACCAGGACTATTTTGCCCATCCTGAGCTTGTAAACATCCACTCAGCATTACTTATGGGCTGGTTAGGGTGGAAATTCCCCCCAGGAACGCTGTGCTGTAAAATTCCTTGCAAGGCAAGCTGTTCAACAACACCCAGCACTGTTTGCTGCTGCAAAGCTGTCAGGACTGGGTGATGCTGTTTGGGTGGAGAACCACCTGTGTTTGAGAATCAGCTCTGTCCTTATGGACACTGAGGAGAACCTCCTGATTTCGAGGCTGATGATGCAAGTGTGTGTCATCCCTTTGTCCCCCGTTCACCTGGAGCCCCAGTGGTAAAGGAATCCTTGGAGCTCATCCCATTTCTCACTGCAAGCAGAAAAACAAAAGCAAGGTCTGGGGGCTTTACTGTTCTCTGTCTCTCCCTCCACACCTTCCCCCAATACTGAAAGGCCAGGATTTAATGCTTAAACACATTCTAATTGTTCACAGACCCACTGCTCTCAGAAAAGCCCTCATCTTTAATGAGCAATTTCCAAATGACAAAAGAGCAGGATTAATCAAAGCCTCTAATTACGTTTCAGGCAGGGGAAAAAAGAGAAAAAAGTGGGGAAAAAAGGGAAAAAAACCCAACCACCTTAGAAGAAGAGGGAAAGAAGTATCCAAGACCTGACACTTCCGTAGTCTTTACTGGAATTTCATATGTAAATGGGGTTTTTAACTCTGCAGGGCAGAGGGAACAGAGAGAAAAATGTCTTCATTCTGTTTAAGTGCTTGTAATCATTTTGCCATAATTGCAGCCGTGCTGCACATCTGGAGAGTCACCCAGCTCACACATGGCTCTGAATTTCCATGGTGAGAGCAGAGACAGCTCTTGGATCCGGGAGCGAGAAGGTGCCAGGAGTTGATGTGAACAGATGTGGCACATCTGAAATACGGTCCCTGCTCAGCCTGGGTTTGTGTGTCCTGCTTTGCAGAGTTCCTGCCAGCCTGTTCCTGGGCAAGGACAGGGAGTGGAGGGAGTTAAATGGAGCAGCTGAGGGAGCTGGGGGATTCTGGGGTTCTATGAAACCAACACTTTGCCTCGTTGAGTGGATTCTGGGTACCTGTAAATATGTAGGTGAACTGGAACCTTCCTCCTTCCAGTGCTGGTTCTGGGCGTCAGAGGAAGGTCAGGACCAGCACGAGAGAGCCGAGGTCTGAACTCTGCACGTGCTCCTGCTCTTTATGATGTGCTTCAGTGAGATTCCCAGCTGCAAAAAGCCCCCAAAAAAACCCCAATGTAACTGCCTGAAATTTTGGGGTAATTTTACAAGACCAGTAAAGGTCTTGGGACTTGTCTCCCCCCCAGAAAACCCCCGGGAGTCGTGCTTCGACCCGGGCTCCATCAGGAACGGCACCCGCGTGGGCTCGGACCTCAAGCTGGGATCCTCCATCACCTACTACTGTGACGGGGGCTACGACATCGAGGGGGTCTCCACCCTCACCTGCATCATGGGAGGGGATGGGAAACCCACCTGGAACAAACCCCGCCCCACCTGCACAGGTAATTCTGGTGGGGGGGGAAGGCGAGAAGGGAACAATCTGCCACTGTCATTATTGTAGGCAAAAACCTGCTGTTACTTATGCAGCCTTTCACAGGGTTTTTTTTAACACCCCCCAGGTCAGGGAGAGCTGATTTATATGAGTTTATAAGAGGTTTCTTGAGCCTTCTTTGGAGAGAGAGGGAACAGGACTCAGGAAGCCACTTAAACATCTGCTAAACCTGAGCCTTGCTAATCAAAGCCCTTAATCGTGTGCTTTTCCTGAGCAGGGACAGAGTTCAGTGAGAAAATAAGATATGTTGTTTTCTTAGGGGTTCTGTGGTTCTTCTGTTTGGTTTTTCTGACTTAATGGTTTAAACAATGGGTTTGGAGTCAGAGCTTGTTCTGGGAAGGGAATCCAGAGGCAGCTGTCAGTGTGTGCCGGTGGGAAGAAGGAAATCCCTGATTTTGGAAAGGGGGGGACACTGAGGAAGGGTGAAAGAAGCAGGGGCTCATCCTGCCAGGCCCTGAGCTGTAAGCCAGGTGGGGAGCAGTTATCCCACATTATCCTGCACCACACCCCACACCCACCCCTTCCCTGGCACGGCCGGATAACGAAATGTGAACTCGGGGCCTGGTTTTCCTTAAGGAGACCCCACAGGGCTCACCCGGAGCAGGGTGTGGATGGTGGCTGGGGGCACTGACAGGGCACAGCACGTTGGCAGCAGCTGGTGTTCCAGGCTCTGGGAATGATGCCTGCTTGCCTCGTTGCAGCTCCCTGCGGGGGTCAGTACACGGGCTCCGACGGCGTCGTCCTGTCCCCGAATTACCCCCGAAACTACACCAGTGGCCAGGCCTGCCTGTACTTCATCGTCGTGCCCAAGGACTATGGTATGGTATCTTTGTGGTTTGGGAACCCTGGCCTCCTCTGCAGCTCTTGTTTGCTCTATTTGACTTGAACAAAGCAGTGAAATAAGTGCACCTAGGAAGGGGGAAGAGGGAGGCTGGAAAGCAGGTGGTGCTGTCGGGTGCTGTTTGTGCTCCCTTGCGCTCAGTGAGGACGGAGCTGTTCCTTGGTGCTGCTCTCAGAGCACTGTGTTGGTCCCCCCAGTCCCCACGGTCCTTCCAGGGATTCCCTGTGCCAGGATGGTGAGGTGGGAAACAGGAATTCTGTGTCCAGAACTCAGTTAGAAATGCTCGAATTCCCTGGAAGTGTCCAAGGCCAGGTTGGAGCAACCTGGGCTAGTGGAAGGTGTGTCCCTGCCCGTGGAGGGAGGGGAGTTTTAATGTCCCTCCCAACCCAAACCAGCCTGGGATTCCATGAATTCCTGGGTGCATCCAGGACCCAGCTGAGTTCCTGATGAAATACCACACAGCTCTTGGTCTCTTTTACTTGAGCTGATCTCGGTATTGTCTTAAAAACACAGTAACGAGGGGGCTGGACGGTCTGATCTGCCTTTGGGATGGCAGGGAAAGCCGTTTCCCTTCTCCACCTGCCCCCTTTCAAATATCCTCATTAAAAACGAGCAGGAGAACCATCAGCAGGGGCTGCTCTGCATTTCCCATCCCTGCCCTGCTCAGGTTCTGTGCAACAGGCCCCTTGGAGGGGGTACTCCCGTCACTTCTCCGGCCTTCCCGACATCAAAGCCGGGCTGGAAACCGGGATGTGCAGGGAACAAATGTCGTGGCCTGGCGGATGATGGATTTCACAGCAAGAGACCTCTCAGCTTGTGAATCTGCACTTAGAGTTTGAAAAGGCAAAGCCAGGAGAGAGGAGAAAAAAAAAAAAGAAAATATCTTCTAAGTGCAGATTTGTCAGGGGAAAAAAAAAACAACACCCTGTTGTTACACTGTGAAAAATAAATAACTGAAGTCTCTTCAGCTAAAAAAAAAAATGCTCTGATCATTTCATTATTATTTTCTCCCTTGTATAAGCTCTGCCTGCTCCTGGCTATTTACTGTATGCAGAGAGAATAATAATAATAGTAATAATAATGATGATAACAACAGTAATAACAACAATAATAATAATTTTTAAAAATCGTGTGTTTTCCTCTGCAGGGTCAGAGTTTGGTGAAGGGTCTTTTTTTTCTCGGGGGTTCTGTGGTTATTTTGTTTTCCTTTCTGTCTCAGTGGTTTAAATGATGGGTTTGCAGTCAGAGCTTAATTTGAGAAGGGAATCAAGAGGTAGCTGTCAGTCTGTGTTGATGGGGAGAAAGAAATCCCTTAAAATATAATAATAATTATGGTAATAACATGTAATAATAATAGTAATAACAGTGATAATAATAATGAGGATAATGATAATAATAAATAAATAAAAACACATGTACTGTATGCAGTGAGACCAGAGCACCCTCATTAGCAGGTGTGTAAGCAGGTTTAGGGCTGAATGTCAATAAAATCATGAATATCCACTCTCCCAACCCCCCACCCTGAGCAGAGAGAGATCCCACCTGGAAATCCAGTTCCTCAAGACAGGGATTGTTATTTTGCCCAGGTTTTGTACAACGCTTGACCCAAGGGGAGGCAGAGGCTCGGTGCAAACAATAAATAATAATTATGGCTTGGTGGAGTTCTCAAGCCCGTGTGTGATGCAGGCAGGGAAGGGGATGATTCACAGACTCCCTCTTGGCCGATGAATCAGTGGGAAGGTTTCGTGGCAGGAACACGGGGGAGGCTGTGCTGCCTCTGTTGGGCCGACTCGGGGGCTAAACAAAGGGCTCCCGTCTTCCCAGGCTGTCAGTCAGGCCCTGTTTGTCACTGCCTGGAATAAAAGCAGCTAAAACACGAGACCAAACAGCTCAGTTGGTGCTGGGGCAATAAATGAGGTTGTTGGGAGTGATGTTGGGGTGTCCTGTGGAAGGCGGGAGCCGCGCTGGGGTGATCCTCGTGCCTCCCTTCCAGCTCAGGGTGTCCTGGGATTCCATGACTCTGAAAGCACCTCTGGCTGTCTGGGGTGGTGCTGGGGGTGGCAGAGGGACAGCAGAGGGACAGCAGAAGGACAGCAGTGTGCCTCATGCCCCCACCCCTCCCTCTCTCCTCAGTGGTCTTCGGGCAGTTCGCCTTCTTCCAAACCGCGCTCAACGACGTCGTGGAGGTCCATGACGGCCCCAACCAGCACTCCAGGCTCCTCAGCTCCCTCTCAGGCTCTCACACAGGTAGGAATCACGTCCCTGTTGCTGCTGGGAAGGGCAGGTTCAAACCCCAGCCTGACACTGAGCACCTGCTCTGGGTGTCCCGTTGGTGCCGCTGCCGTCTCCATCTCCTGTTTGCCTTTCTCCCCACCCAGGTGAATCCTTGCCCTTAGCTACCACCAACCAGATCCTCATCAAATTCAGCTCCAAGGGTCAATCCACAGCCAAAGGTTTTCATTTTGTCTACCAAGGTGAGTACAGCCATGTGCTGGAGGTGTCCTGGGGTCAGTCCCAAGATAATGGTCAAAAATACAGGGATGTCCCCAAAAAAAAAGAGTCCTGAACTGCTTTTGGTGTCTATGGGTTCTGAACAGGAGATATCACAAGGGATTAATGTTATTTTGGGAGCAGTGATCTGGCAGGGCTGTCTGGCTCCTGTAGGTACTTTGTATTCAGACCTTTCATTCCCGCTCAGCCTCAGCCCTCGCGCGTCCCAGGATTAGTATCAGGACTATCTCACTGACTCATGCCCTGAGTTACACGGGGAATGGGGAGATTTATCCCCCAGGCAATTTTTCCCAGTGGCATTTTAGCACATTGCTGAGTGTAAGGAGCTGAAATCTTGTCTGGCAGCTCTGAAATCCTCCCTCTCTCTGCGTGTCACAGGCTCGGGTGTCCTGCTGTCAAACCCTTGCCCCTTGATCCCTTCAGGAACAGCTTGGGTTGCACTGGGAGAGCCCCACTTAGGGATTTTAGGGGAGTAAATAGAAAGTGATGCACAGAACAGTGGGAAAACAGAAGGGATTTCTCAGCCACGTGCTCTCTGGAGTTGTCTGTGGTAACCAAGCTTTTGCTGCAAAGAGGGGACAGAAGAATGGAGTGACCTGTGGTGAAACATGGTGTGGATTTTAGAGAATCCAGAGATCTGTTCTCTTGAATTTCTGCCTAATTATTGTGAAACAACACTGGTTCTGATTGTGATCTTTAAAGAGTTCAGCAAAGCAAAGGTTCTGATGGAATCCTGCAGGAGCTGCACACTCTCCAGTCACTTACGGAAAACAAGAGGAAAAGAAAGAACCAGCCCTGGTTTGGATCTGCCTGGCCAGGCTCTAATTAATTAAACCCTAATAAATATAAAATAACTCAGAGAAAAATATTAATTGAGTTCTTCCTGAGCAATAGACCCTTTTTTGATTAGTTTTTCCTGTCACTTATCTGCCAGACTCATTTCTTTCTTTGACTGTAATTTCCAGCACTCAACAGGAATATCAGCAATTCCAGCAGTTGGCTGAAAACATCACAACTTAAATCCCCTTTCCTCTCTTTTTCCAAGGAGATTGTTTAAAATTGCTGCCCTTTATAGCCACGAGGCCGAGGGAGCTGAGAACCCCAAAGGGCTTCCCACTGAGGCTCTGGCATTAAATGGCAAACCAACTTTTTGGGAAGTTGCTGCCAAATGCTTTGGTTTCCCTGTGTAGAAAGGGCCTTCTGAGGAGATGATGATAAGTTTTCTGGGGGGAGGCAGCACGTGTGGCTCTGCATGTCTTAGCTGCTTTTATTTCAACCATAAGACCCTTAAGGTGGGAAAAGACCCCCCCAAGATCATAAGTCCAGCCTTCCACCCATGCCCAGTAAATCCTATCAGGAAAAGCCACATCCAGTTGTTTTTTGAATGGTGGAATTGAAGCACCTGAATTTGTATTACTGGAGTTGACAGAATTTGGGGTGAAAGGGGCAGGCCCTGATCTCTGCTGTGTGTGAGCAGGGACAGGCCCAGGGAATGGCTGGAGCTGTGCCAGGGCAGGCCAGGTTGGATCTCAGGGAAAGGTTCTTCCCCCTGGGGGTGGTTGGCACTGACCAGGCTCCCCAGGGCAGTGGGCACAGCCCCAAGGCTGCCAGAGCTCCAGGAAGGTTTGGCTGATCCTCTGGGGCACAGGGATTTTGGGGTGTCTGTGCAGGGCCAGGGGTTGCACTGGATGGTCCTTGAGGGTCCCTTCCCACTCAGGACATTCCATGATTCTCCTCTCAGTGGTCACCTTGGAGTTCAGGTTGGGCTCAGGTTGGACTCGTCCCCTTCGCGGTTTGGGTCCAACCAGATTTCCGCGCCGCCTTTGAACAGACCTTCGCTTCAACCCTCGCTATTTCCACTCTGTGTGTGCTCTGACCGTGTTTTCCTCCCCCCCGTCCCTGCTGCCCCCCAGCCGTGCCCAGGACCAGCGCCACGCAGTGCAGCTCGGTGCCGGAGCCGCGGCACGGCCGCCGCCTGGGCAGCGACTTCGCCGTGGGGGCCGTGGTGAGGTTCGAGTGCAGCCCCGGCTACGCCCTGCACGGCTCCCCCTCCATCGAGTGCCTCGCCATGCCCGGGGCCCTGGCGCAGTGGAACGTGTCCGTGCCCACCTGCGTGGGTAGGTGGCTTGGTGGGAATACTGGCTCGGGGCATTCCGTGATTCCCTGGAAAAAATAAACCCCAGAATCCACAGCGAAACAAAGCATTGGTGGAACAGGAAAAACCCCTGGGGCTGCCCCATCCCTGCAAGTGCCCAAGGGCAGGTTGGACAGGGCTTGGAGCAACCTGGGCCAGTGGAAGGTGTCCCTGCCCAGGGTGGGAGGTGGGACTGAGATGGGCCATCCAGCCCAAACCATTCTGGGATTCTCTGTTACATAAAAAAGCCCCCAACCTGCCTCTGAGCAACAACCTCAGATTCCAGGGAACGGACCTTTTGATCCAACCACCGTTGGGAGATCTGGAACAGCACCCAGAATGAACCAGACCTGTCTGAAAGCTGCTTTCTCCTCCTCTTGGAGGAGAGCAGCTCCTGAAGGACCAACCTTCTAGCTGGTGTGTTCCCCTGTGCAGAAGTTACATGGGAGATCTACTGAGAAAGGATTATTTATCCAAACATTATCCTGAAATCATGAGCCAGCTCTTGCTTCTCTGTCTGTGGGTGGGTGTTTGAAAGGTGTTTTCGGCACAAAGCCACTGCCAAACAGTGATTTCCTTGTTCCAGTGCCCTGTGGTGGGAATTTGACGGAGCGCAAGGGAACCATCCTGTCCCCTGGGTTCCCGGAGCCCTACCTGAACAGCCTCAACTGTGTGTGGAAGATAACAGTCCCTGAAGGAGCAGGGATCCAGGTACAGTGTCAAAGACGGGAGCAAACGGGGTCTGGTGCTCTGAGAGAGAGGCCACGTGTTAGGAATCTCTGCTTCTCCCAGGAGGGGAAGTTTAGATTAGATATGAGGAAGAAATATTTTACTGGGAGGGTGGTGAGACACTGGAGACACCTGAGGAAGGTGGTGGTCACAGAGCTGGACCCACCCCAGAACCTGCCCCCTTCCCTGGTCCCTGCTTTTGTTTGTTAGATACTAATTTAAGCACCAGCTTGCCCTCGTTTTGTACAACAATTAAAGGTTAAACAACTGTAAATCAGGGGAGGAGGTGAAATTAAAGCTTTCTTGGTAGCAGGACTCACTTGCAGGATTTTTATGTAATCAGGGTACGAGCTGGCACTTCTGCCATGAATTATTCATCCCCATAGCAAACCTTCCTGAGTGAATTAATTTATATACATGGCAGTAAATAGATGCAGATCCCTTGTGAATCCACATGTCAGACTAGAATTAGGACCTTAAAAATGTTTATTCCGTTAAGTTGGGAGTTGGGGGGGGGGGGGGGGGGAGGAGAATAAATAATTTAGGAAATGTAAGAGCAAACAAAATGCTCATTCTCAATCCACTTGCAATAATGGAAATCACAATAGGGGTGTAATGAGGCAGGAAGGGAGGGATTGGCTTGGTCAGTGTGAGCAGTGATGGCTCTGTGGGGGTCACTGCAATGCCTGCCAGATGAACTCCACTTACTTTCTGCTAAAAAAAATACTTTGTAGAGCCTGTTCTATTGTTGAGAGGAAATCAAGGAGGGAAAAAAAGGTTAAAGTGGCCGAAATAATGGGGTTTGATTCTTTTTCTTGTCATTTGATTTTAAATGGGTGTGTTGCATTTAGAGGGGCAGAGGCAAGTGGAGTTTTGGGGTGGATGGCATTAGGATTGGTAGGAATTCTTCATCCAAAGAGATCTGAAAGAGCTGAGGCTCTGCAGAAGTGGGAAATCTCACCCAAATTACCAAAGTTCCAGCGTTTTCTTTGTCTGCAGCCAGGTTGTACAAGTCATTTATGCTCCTGATTTGTCTTTTTGAGGTTTTTGGCCTCACAGTTTCATTTGAGGTGCCCAGTGTTTGAAAATTTCATCAGGAGCTTACAGATTGAAGCTGGTTTCTCCCCAAATTTCTCTCAGCTTTGCTGCCTCACTCCCTCAGCCAGTTCACCAGACTTGATTTACGGCACAGCTCGTGTTTTTTTGTGGGACACTGAAGGCTTTGAACCCCCGGTATTTAGGAATAAAGACAAAATCCATTGCAATGGTAATCGTGGCAGACAAATCTGTGCAATTACATGGAGCTCTTTGCTGGGGGATGAGCTGCTTTTGGGTGTAAATGCAGATTTCTCAGCTCTCACCTCGTTTGAGGATTGTGTTGATGTTCTCACTAATGGAGTCAAGCGACTTCCTAAAGCCTCCAAACCTTATGGGCCGTGGCAGGGAAAGGTGAGATTTGAAAATGCAGCTCGAGTGATTCAACTAAAAGCCCAGAAACGAGGCAAAGGCAGGAGCTTGATTGGATGTTTAAAAAAAAAATCCTGTTGTTTAATGTGGAGGGGGTTTTTTTTGTTTTATTTTAGCTTGTGGTTGCTTTCATTTGAAAGGGTTGAAAGTCTTCAGGGATTTCTCAAAACAGAGCAGGGGGGAAAAAAAGGCTGGAGTTTCTCAGCAGCTGTAAATGAGTTGCAGGAGCTCTCTCTTTGTAGGAGCAGCAGAAAACAGAATTCCTGACACAGAGTCTGGAGTTGGAGGGAGAATAGCTGGATAAGCCCAGATTAGGCAGGAGGTCTCCAAGTTTTGCCTGGGCAGTAGCACAGATAAATAAGGGTGTCTGGTAACTTGATTAGTGACCCTTCAACTGAGATGAACTTAATTTATTACTGTTAATGCAGGAATTGTCCCGTTATTTCACTTTTCTTTCTCTGCAGATCCAGGTGATCAGTTTTGTGACTGAGCAGAACTGGGATTCCCTGGAGGTGTTTGATGGAGGGGACAACACGGCCACCATGCTGGGGAGTTTCTCTGGTAGGTGCTCAGTGTCCCCCTCATAAAACTGAGCTCCTGCTTCAGAGCTGCAGAAACTCAGCCCAGATTTAAGCCTGTGCTCAAAGGGGAGCAGGAGCTCTCTGGGACTGGGAATTTGAAAAGTCTTCCAGGGGGGAAACACCGACAGGGAGCCTCAAACACACGACCAGTGGGGTTTGTTTCACAGCCTGGAATTGGGGGTGACCTCACCTGGCTGATGGGTCCCAAAATGCACGAGGGGCTACCAAACAACTGTATTTTTCGCTTGTCCGTGGGGAACTGTGGCGTTTGGTGGAGCAGGGAGGAGCCAGGGCTTTGGGAAGCTTTCAAATGCAGAGCCACCTGCAGAACAGTGGCCCCAGTCCTTGCTGGTTTAAGGACCAAATGTGCTCCAGGTGCTTTGGGGTCGGGAGGAGAGTCTGGGATGGAACTGCCCTGTCCTGGTGCTGCAGCAGCTTCCAGGGGGTGAGGCAGGAGAAGGAATGTGGACTTTCCAGAGGACCTGTGTTCCTCCCACGCTGTTCCTCATCCCCTGATCCCTCCTTGATGCTTTTTGTCTGTCAGTGGTGAGACTTCACAGGCTGAAATTCGGCAGCTGACGTTGAAAGGGCCATTGCAGAGGAGCCCTGGGTATTTCTCACTTGGCCTCATTAGAACCTGATCAAAACCAAGGGAGCTTGTTAAGTTAAAGGACTTTCTGTTCTCAGCCTCTCCTGCAGCAAATCTCCGAGGACACGGAGGAGGAGAAAGATCCTCTTCAGTGTCTTTGTGCACCTCTTGTTTTCCCAGGGACTACAGTGCCTGCGCTGCTGAACAGCACTTCAAACCAGCTCTATCTGCATTTCTACTCGGATATCAGTGTCTCTGCTGCCGGCTTCCACCTGGAATACAAAAGTAAGAGCAGTTCAGCCTTGATCTCCAGATTCCTGTGAGCGCTGGGGAGATGGTTACGGAGCTGCTGCCACCTCCGACTGGGAGCTGCTCGCTGGGGAAGGGGCTGCTGGGGCTCCCTGCTCTGCAGCTGCAGAGAGGGGGTGTGAAACAGGGAGCAGACGCAGCAGAGGAGATGTGGGGTCACGGGCTGACCCTCATTGTGCTGCTGATGCTCTTGGTAGCCCTGTTTGTTTCTGTGTTGTACCAGAGGAGGAGGTGTGGAGGCAGAAGCATTAAAAATTCATGGCGAGCTGGTCTGTCCAACACAGGGCTGTGATCTTTGCTTGGGAGGTGCCTGAAATGCCAGAGGCTGGGAGGGCCTGCCTGCTCTTTGCATTCAGTGTTGGTCGCTGCTGGAAACAACATGCAGGGCTGGACACGTCCTCTTCCAAAAATCCAGGGCTCAGCTGGGGCCAGGTCGGCTCATCTCAGGCCCCTCTTCGTGTTCAGAGGTGTCATGTCCACACTCTGAGCACCATCCCTGCCACCACCCTCCTTTTGCAGCTGAGGGAGGCACATTGGCATGAGCTAAAGGGGAAGATTTGAGCTTTAAGGTCCCTCCCAGGCCAGCCCAGTCTGGGATGCTGGGGAATGTCCCAGCTGAGCCTGTGCTTTTGAGGCCAGCGAGCACTGACCCTTCCAGCTTTTACTGGCTTCACAGAGTGAAACCTTGTTGATTATTGAACCTAGCAAGATTACAGCAACCAAAAAGACCGGGGACTGGGAGCTGCACAAATGGATGTCGGGTTAGACGTTCTCTCACTGCGACTCTGTTCCCTCTCCATCTCCATTCCAATCAATAAGTTCTTTGAGCACCGAATTCCCTCACTGCAACAATCCTGGGCAGCTTTTTCATCAGGCTGGGGATTATCAGGCTCGCTTGTTTCCTTTGCTGAGGAAATTAATAGGTGTTGATTTTCGGGGCAGCTGGAAATAATGTGGTTTTCTTGCTTTGCTCGCGCGACTGGAATTCCAGAGCCCCGGGCCCCAGGTTTTGTCTCTGTTCGTGAGAGCTGCTGCAAGGAAGTTTGGAGAGATGAGCTAAAACAGCAGAGTTTTCCTCCCCTTTCTCCCTCACTGGGCTGCTCAAGCAAAGCTCTTATCTCTACATGCTCCAGAGCCAGAGCAGAGCAAGAACAATTTAGGAGCGAGCGGAACTCGGTGCCCACTGATCTGAAGGGGAAGTTATTTAAAGCCATTTTCTCTCCTGCCTCTCTGAAGGTCGAGCAGTACATCCATGTGTGGGGAGGGAACACATGTTTCCTCGCTGGGAAGCGTGACTGGGGTTTCAGGAGGAGACTCAGCCTCTCCTCTCTCCTCTCTCTTTTATTTCCCCTCTGCTGGGGCTCTGTGGGGTTGAAGCAGAGCATCAGCCCTTGCAGTGATGCAGAAGGTTATCTTGTAGTGGCAGCTGCCAGCACGGAGAGCGAGGGAGGTGCTGGAAGCGGGTGTGAGGTGCCTCCAGGCTTCATTTTATCTCCCTTTGGTGTTTCAGAGGGAAGGGGAGATGAGGGAAGGAGAGACGCGGAAAGGAGAGACGTGCAAAGGAGAGCTCGTCACCCGACGTCGGGGGTTGTTAATTGGGTTTGCAGCAGGATATTCCCAGCTGTAAATGTAGCTGGGATGGAAGTGGGATTGAAATCTTGTAGGCTGTTCTGCAGGCACCAGCAAGGACCTGGCTGTGTCTCCTGGTAAATTCAGGCTGTGACGGGAAACAGGAGGGGAAGGGTCAGAGATGGGAACCACGCGGCTTCTGCCCAGAAAGGGGCAAATTGCAACAACCCATTCAGGATGGGTTTGGCCACGAATCACAAAGTGATTGGTGATACATTTGTGCATGGCAAGAAATGTGTGCTCCAGTGGCACGAATACCTGTGGATCCTGGACGTGCTCTGTGACGTGGGAATGCTGCACAGGGGGATCCAAAGGCCGCGGGTGGTGGCTGGTGAACAGGGGAATGGGATGAGATGAAGAAGTGTGTTCCCATTCCTCCTGCCTCCAGCACAGATCCCGTGCCTGCTCCCAGGAGCACTCATCCCCTCTTGCCTCCACAGCTGTGGGTCTGTCCAGCTGCCCAGAGCCCCCCGTTCCCGGGAATGGCCTGAAGATCGGGGAGCGCTACTTGGTGAACGACGTCGTCTCCTTCCAGTGTGAGCCGGGCTACGCCCTGCAGGTATGGACAGTGCCCAGCCAGAGGGTGCCAGCAACCCCCTGGAATACTGGGAGATCCAACTCTGTGTCTTGTTCTCTCCTCCCCTGCAGGGTCACTCCCACATCTCCTGCATGCCGGGCACCGTGCGCCGCTGGAATTACCCTCCGCCGCTCTGCATCGGTAGGGCTCGTGCTCTCTCTGCCTGGCAGATATTTATAGCACTTCCATGAAAAGAAAAATTTAAAAAAAGGCAAAAAAATACAAGTTAAAGGGCTGATTTAGAGAAATTCAGGTTTGTTCTGGAAGTGAGAGAGAGAGTGTGGAAAAAAAACCCTCGTTTGTTGCCAGGGAAATTGTAACCAAGAAGTTCCCCAGGGGGCTGCCCGGAGTGCTTTGTTTTGCATGTTTGAAATGTGGCTGTGGCAGAAGATGTGAAATAACAAAACAATCTTCCTCCACTCCCCAAAACTGTTCAAGAGGGGAAAACCTAAAATTCCTTTTTGCAGGAAGCAGGTTGGTTTTCACGGGTGGAGGTTTGTGGGTTTTTTTCCATCTGAAGATTGTGGTCTGTTTTTTATGAATTGCATCTTGATATCACTAAAGCTGCTTCTTTCACTGGAGCCTGTTATCATCCAGTGTCCCAGTGGCACCCTTGGGTGCCTTGTTCCCACTCTGGAGTCCAGCAGGTGCTTTGTGACCATTGGTGACCACAGGTCACTTGTCAAGGTGGGTGTGACACTGCTGAGTGTTCAGCCCTGAAGAGAAAAGGACTGGGCAGTTCCACCGTGGAACAAGTGATCCTGAGGAGGAGAGGGACAGAGGTGCAGGGAACTTGCTGGAGCTTTTTGATTATTTTCAATCTTTTGCTTTTAGCAAATCTGGATGTTTAATATTCATGTTGCACATTTTGCAGCTCTGAGAGAGACATTTATGCATTTAATAGCTTTAGTTAACAGTTATTTCAGGCTCCTGCTGTTCTAGCTTACATCATTTTGCTTTAAAGTAATTATAAGAGCTAACAGTTCTTTTATCTGATGATCTGCAGGCCAGGAATAAATAGAGAGACATTTACAGGAGAATGACTGAGCTAAAGGACCCACACCCCTGGGAGCTGCTCTGAAAGAAATCAGAAGCCCTTCGGCTCAGCTCTAGAGCTGGGAGATCCCAGCATGGAGGAGGATCCCAATATTCCCAGCTGGCTGAGAAACCACAAGTTTTCTTCTTTTAACCAGCACCAGCCACTCAGTTCAGCAGGATTGTGCCTGAGAGGCACTGTCAGGGCGTGAACACCAGCGTGGTTGGGTTTGGGGGTCTGTGTGTCAGCCAGGACCACGAGCAGGGGTGCAAACACCCACCCAGCCTGTCTGTTCACATCCCTCAGCTGCCTCCCAGGCTGCTGGAAAAGGTCACCCAGCTCCAGAGAGGCATAAACACGCCTGCAGCCGAGTGTGGGTCATCAAGAGCGCCCATCATCTTCTCTGGGATGTCACAGCACCCCGTGCTGACCAACCTGGGGCTCTTTGCCCTGTGCTCCTGGTGCAGTGATGGATCTCAGCCCTGTCCAGAGCCCTGTGCCCCTGCTCAGAGCACAACCCTCCTCCCCAGCCAAGTGTGCTGATTTCCTCCTGGTCTACTTCACCCAGATGCTCGAGTTCTAAATAATTCAGGAGTAGTTCTATTAAAGAGCCATTAAGAGGAAAAAGAAAGAGAAACCTTCTGGGAGAAACCTTGTTAGTAGCAAGTACAGCACGTAATGAGAGATTGGACAAAGAGTCTGTCCCCTGCTGTCAGAACGTGTTAGGGGAACATCCACCTGGGTGGATCCCGCTGGATGGTGTTGCTGTAACCAGGCAGGGGTCACCCAGATAAGCATGAGAAGGTGCTATCCGTGCTCAAATTCCATGTGATGCCTTTTGTAAACATGTTTTGGGCTGTCATCTCCGGGTCTCTTCTTGGGAGGGGATTGACTGCAGTCGGTGTGCAAACACCCTGCTCTGTATTTGTCGGTAATTGCCCAGAGATTGGCAGGTGGAGCAGGGAACAAGGAAAAGAAGTGGCTGTAACTGCAGTCAAAATAGGATCGCTCTGTTTCTCCACGGTAATTTTTCAGTTGGTTAAAAATTCAAGCAAGTGCTGCTGCATGACATGCACTGAGACAATGTCTGTGGACGGAGCAGAGCGTCCGGCTCCTCTCTTGCTGCTCGGATCTGCCTCTCCCTCTGTGGTTGCCAAAACTGGATCCCTGGGCCCAGGCTTTAATCTCCAGAGGGCAGGAGAAAGGCACTTCCATTATTAATGTGCCTGGCCACCTCTGTGTTGGTTCCATAGCAGGGTTTCCTTTTTCTCTTCTCAGTGTTTGATTTCCTCATTTCCCACGTGGCTGGCCCTGACCATCCTCCAGAGGGACCTGTAAGGGATCCTGACCATTAACCCTGTTGGTTTTACAGCCCAGTGTGGAGGAACAACAGAAGAGATGGAAGGAGTGCTCCTGAGCCCAGGCTTCCCAGGAAATTATCCCAGCAACCTGGACTGCACGTGGAGGATATTGCTGCCAGTGGGGTTTGGTGAGACAGCCGGGTTTGGTTTGTTGCTATCACAGAAGAGGTGGTGGGAAGGTCATAGAATTGTGGAATGGTTTGGGTTGGGAGGGACCTCAAAGCCCATCCAGTCCCACCCCCTGCCCTGGGCAGGGACACCTTTCACTGTCCCAGGTTGCTCCAAGCCCCGTCCAACCTGGTCTTGGGCACTTGCAGGGATGGGGTAGCCACAGCTTCTCTGGGCAGCCTGCCCACCCTCCCAGCCAAGAATTTCTTCCTGATCTCTCATCTAAACCTGCTCTCTGCCTCCAGGTGCTCACATCCAGTTCCTGAACTTCTCCACTGAGCCGAACCACGACTTTGTGGAGATCCGGAACGGGCCGTACGACACCAGCACCGTCATCGGGCGCTTCAGCGGCGCCGACATCCCCGGCTCCCTGCTGTCCACGTCCCACGAGACCTCCGTGTACTTCCACAGCGACCACTCCGAGAACAAGCCGGGCTTCAAGCTGGAATACCAAGGTAAGCAGGGCCCGGCTGGGGCCGTCCCGTCGCGGTTGTCGCTCTCCCGCGGAATGGGTTTGGCGAGGACTTAATCCCGAAGGGCCAGGCTTAACCCTGAGAACTGGGATCTGCTCAGCCCACGGCAAGTAAGAAATGTTCCTGGAGCGCCCTGTGACAGGGAAGTGCCTTGGAATTGATTCCAGCCAGGCTCACTTAGACCTTGGCTCCGTCGTGCGCGAGGAGGAGAGTCCTCCGAGTTTGCTTTGGAGGGTTGTAGCTGCTTTTTGCTCTCAGCTGAAGTCCTGCTGCATCCTTAGCTCAGCCTGGCCTTGTGCTGAGGCAGCTGCTGGAGGGCTGGGTAAATAATTCAACAGCCAAAAAACTGAATAGGGCTGCAAGAGACCTGGCTCCTGGAAGAGACCTCCAAGCTCGGAGACACAGAGAGAAAGAAGTTATTAAAAGAAAAAGGTGCCCTCCGTGCAGTTTTTGGGGATGATGGGAGAATGGAGGTGCCTTCTTACCCAGCTGGAAACCTTGGGCAGCTCCCCAGCTTTGAACCTGAAAGGGAAGGTGAATTTTTGGCCCTGCTCAGCCAGATGTTCTCCAGGAGCCTCACAATCCTCATCAGCACAGGCCACCTTTGGTTGAAGGACGAGGCAGCTGTGCCAGTTAGAAGTGACACTTCCAGGGCTGGGGACTCCACAGCCTCCCAAAGAGCCCCTTTTCCAGTGTTTAACAACCTCTTCCATGGAGAAATTCCTCCTGATGTCCAAGCTGACTCTCCTCCTGTCCCTTGTTCCCTGGGAAATGAAGCCTGAACCGTTTTCCCTTGGTTTTTCCCAGCCTACGAGCTGCAGGAGTGCCCTGACCCGGAGCCTTTTGCCAACGGGGTGGTGAGAGGGGCCGGCTACAACGTTGGCCAGTCCATCTCCTTCGAGTGCCTGCCGGGCTACCACCTGATCGGCCACCCTGTCCTGACCTGCCAGCACGGCACCAACAGGAACTGGGACCACCCCCTGCCCAGGTGTGAAGGTACGGCTTGGGGGGCTCCTGGGGGTCTTTTCCTGGGAGCTGGAGAGGCTTCAGCTCCGTGCTGGCACCCCTGGGGCCGGTGGCCCCCGAGTTCTGGTGGTGGTTTTTACTTCAGAAGGTTTGCAGATGAGCCTTTTGAGAAGTTCAGCTCTGCTTACTGAAGATTTCCCTCTGCCTCTCCCAGGAGCACTGACCTTTCTCCCAGCCTCTTACAGCCCTTGGTCTGCAGGAGGTGCAGGGAGAGAGAGAGATAGAGGTGATATTTTCCCTCTTTTAAGTCCTTGAACCCCTGAGAACACGGAGCATAAAGAACCAAATCCTCAGCTGCTCTTTCTGAGCCCAGCAGTGTCAGTGGGAGCCTGTCCTGTGCCCAGGGGGTGCTGGGAGCAGGATTGTGCCCTCACCTACCTCGGGCACCAGCTCTGACAGCTGCAGCCCTCCCTGTTGCTGTGGTTTTAAGTAGTTTGCTGGCTCTGCAGCACTTTGAGAGCAGAGAGGTGAGGCTGAGGGACGTTTTGGCCCATTTGCTGCTCTCTGTGCACATCTTCTGGGCTGTTCCTGCTGGCAAAGGCAATGCAGAACTTGCCTTTTTCTGGCTTTTTCCTTAAATGGTCCGTTTTTGCATAGCAGCAGGCAGGGAGGACGTGCTGCCTTAGGCAAAGCACCTCACCTTTCCCCGGCAGGTCAGTGCTGAGAGGTCTTTTAATTAAGAGAGAAGCTGTAATTCCGAAATAAAGGCTCAGAGGTTTCCAGCAGCGCTCCAAGGGAGGGTTTGCAGTGATCAGCAGCCTTCCTGCTGCTCTGCAGGGCAGGAGGGAGCTTGGCCCCTGAGGCTTGCTGGGTGTTTGTGCGAGGAAATGAGCGTGTGGAGCTGCATAAATACACGTGCCATGGGGGGAGCAGGGCCAGGCAGGGATATCTGGAGCTCTGGCTCTCAGCTGGCACAGCAGCTCAGGGGGCAGAGGCCTGGGGAGCTGCTCCTGCACAGAAAGCAGCGGGTGCTGCTGTGTGGGAGAGCCTGAGCCTGGATTCAGGAGCTGTGTGGGGAAGGGAGAACCATGGAATTGTTAAGGGAGCCACCCAGACCTGGGGCCCTGC
>JAWWES010000062.1:3728363-3740417 GCA_035583135.1 Lophotriccus pileatus
CCTGCAGCAGGAGGTCACCCTCCTGTCCCCACACAGCCCTGCCTGGGCTGCCTCTAATTGCCTCTCTTTAGTTTGCAAGTCCATCTGGAGCTGGAAGGCTCCTGGAGCGGCGGAACTGTCATGGTGATGAACGGCTTGGCCGCTGCTGCCGCACAAACCCTCCTTTCCCCCTGCTCTGCTCCGTGCACAGCCCCTGCTGCAGGAACAAGGGCAGGGATTTGCCCACAGCAGGAGCTCTGTCCTCCCTGCACGGCTGCAGACAGCTGGTGGAGCCCAGAGACTCTGAGCAGGGCAGGGAGAGAGGGTTTATTTGCACACCTGGCTGTCACATCTGGACAAAACGGCCCGGCAGGCTCCTCTCAGCTCTGGAACACTTCATAAATTCAGCCTAATGGGGTTAAGTTAAAAATGTTTGACGGGCTTGTGGCAGGTAGGGATTGTTGGAGGCAAGTCTGGATCCTCCTGTATCCAGGATTGGCGTCTGGTTGTGATAAAAATGAAAGGAAAATGGGAAATAGAGGCCCTTCAGGAGTTACCTTTGGGGGGTTATTTCTTCATCAGGGTTGTGCTTCTCTCTGATTTCCTGCAGTGCCCTGTGGGGGGAATGTCACCACCCAGAATGGGACAGTTTACTCTCCTGGCTTCCCCAACCAGTACCCCAATTCCCAGGACTGCACTTGGCTCCTCACCGTGCCCGTGGGATACGGAATCCACCTCAACTTCACCCTCCTGCAGACAGAGCCCTACAACGACTTCATCACTGTGTGGTGGGTACAGCTGAGCTCTGGGGGGCTGCTCCTGGAGAAAATCATTGTTTTTGCATTATTTCTTTTAATAGAAATAGGTAGAAATATTATTTAAGCACAGTGATGGACATTATCAGCTTCAGGCAGCCGAGGGAGCACATGGAGCTGCTCTGCTTAAGGAGCTGGTGGTCGAATTCTTGGGCTTCTAGCACTCAGTAAATGACCTTCAGAATGTCTCAGTGTCTGCTCAGGGAACAGGGAGTGACATTCCTTTGGAAAACCAGTCCCAGTTCCTCGGGTTCTGAGGTTAAAAGGGAAGTTCATGGTTGGAAATTGTCCACTGGGTGAGCACTGCGAGCCAGAAGAGATGATTCTGGTTCTCCTGGAGCAAGGAGAGGGACTGGGAGCCCAGGTCACTGCCCAGGGAGCTGCTGGGAATGAAACACTGATCTGGGAAAGGGAGGGCGAGGAAGGAAGAGCCGGGAGGAGTCTCTGTGTGTGTGCAGTGGAGGAGGGGGGATGTTTTCTGAGGTTAAAAACGTGTAATAACGCTCTTTCTCTTGTGTTTCTGACATTAGGGATGGTCCCCAGCAAACAGCCCCCCAGCTGGGTGTGTTCACTGGCAACTCTGCCAAGAAATCAGCCCAGAGCTCTTCCAACCAGGTGCTGCTGAAGTTCCACAGCGATGGGGCCAATGGAGGCATCTTTGCCATTTATTTCTCTGGTCTGTATGGCAGCACCTGCTCCGTCCCAGGGGGTGGAGGGGGGGACATGGATCAGCTGGGAGGCAGGAACGGTGCTGGGAAAGATGGGAACAAGCACACTTGGACCTGGAGTCTCCCCCAGAGGGGCAGTTCTGCAGCCTGGAGGTTGGAGGTCTCTCGTGCTGGCTCCTGGTCACAGGCTGGGCAGGGCTGGAAATCCACCTGCTCTTGGATGTTTGGATATCTTGGATGTTTGGATATATAACTCAAGCACAGGTGAAGGACCTGCAAAGTCCTTCTGATTGGCCTCCCTGATTCTGGAGGCCTTTTCCAGCCTCAGTGACTCTGTGACTGACATCCATGCCAGCCCCACACCTGCCTCCAGGTGCTGCCTGCCAGTCCCATCCTCTCCATGGGATATCCCTTATGGACAGCTCTGCTTTCTTGGCCTAAAACTCTCCTTCCCTGCAGTCTCTGGGTGCAATATTCCCTTTCCCAGTGCTCTGCTAAACTAGCTGGATCATCACAGTGGCCTGTTTTAAACGATCCAGCGGAGACACAACTTCATTCCTCTGGGGAGGGAAAGGATTCCTGTAAATCCCTGGATTACTCAGGCATTCTTTGGTGTGAGGGCAGCAAAATCTTGGGTATTACATTAAATGAGAGCATTTGCTTGGTGGCACTAAACAAGAGCCTGACTTGAAATCGGATTAGTTGACAAGTTCCTGCAGCAGTGCTGGGATTTGGGAAAGTGCAGATGGAGAACTTGCTCTTGCCTCAGGAATGTGCTGCTCCAGCACCAGCAGTGGGGCTGAGCCCCTGCAGAATGGCTGCAGTTCAGCTCTGACAGGCAGGTGTGACAGGGACAGGCTGAATTGAAGGGGTTGCTGGGCTCCAGAAGGATGCTTTGGGTTGGGAGGGACCCCAAACCTGTTTCCCACTGGGAGTAAAAAACTCCGGGGACACAAATTCCCGGATCCATCTCCGGAGGGTTTGGAGGGCATTTTGCCTTCTCCTCGTGGTGAGGGGTGGGGGGATGTTTTCCCTGAGTCCCCTGTGTGGCCTTTCACCCCCCTCTGCTGCTCTCTCTGCTCCTGCAGCCTACCAGCTGTTCCGATGCCAACCTCCCACCATGGTCCCCAACGCCGAGGTCGTGGCCGAGAACGAGGAGTTCCACATAGGTAACCTCTCCCCGTCCTCTCAGCCCTCCTTCCCCCCATTCCAGCTGCTGGGAACACCCCACCCCACACACATCTGGGGTCCCAGGAGCTGTGCCTGACCCTGCTCATCACCAGCACTGACCCGGAGCCCAACCACTCCCAAGGTTGTCCCGAGGCTTCTCCTCCCTCTTGGCACGGGAGAGCGTTTGGGGACGCTCAGGAATCTCTGGCACAATCCGAGTTTTCGGGTGTTTCTCCCAAAGCTTTGTGTGAAAGCTCAGAGGCCTTTATTCCTTTATTCACCAAGGAGCTTTCAGCCACACCCGCCGTGCTCTCTGCGGGGTTGGGGTTTTGTTGCTGTTGCTCGCGGTTCCAGCCACATTTTAAGTGTCTGCAGACACTGAAGTAGCCAAGGTTTTTCTTAAAGCAGCTTTTCTTGCTGCCTGATGTCTTTGAGGGAAGCCTCCACCTGAAATAACTTCACAAACCATGCCAGTCCCAGTGTCAGGACCAGCAGCTCGTCCCAGCGTGATTCCAGCGTGCCTTTCCGTGCCTCTTATTTCTGTATTGACACCTTTCATTTCTGTGTTTGCACCCTTTATTTCTGTATTTACACACCTTTTGTTTCTGCATGCTCTCAGTGGCAGAGGCACAGCCAAGGGGTCTCTGCAGCCCAGGGTTCCCCCCATCCCAGGGCACATTGAATTCACAACCCCAGTGAAGTCAGTGATCTTTCTCTCGGGTTAAGGTGGGTTTTGCCCCTGTCTGCAGGTGACATCGTGAGGTACAGGTGCCTTCCCGGCTTCACCCTGATTGGAAATGAAATCCTGACCTGCAAACTTGGCACTCACCTGCAGTTTGAAGGGCCTCCCCCCACGTGTGAAGGTAAAGCTGGGGGTGCTCAGTGTGGTGGTTCCAAAGCCCCTGTTCCCAAATTGGGGGGATTGCTGAAAGGGGGAGCTGGGGGAGGTTTCCTTGCACATCCTGCATCTCTGGGGGGAATTCTCAGATCTCCAGGGTCCAGATCTCCAGGCTGTGCCAGGGCTGAGCTCCTTGGCTGGGCTTCCACAACAACCAGGGAACAGCCAGAGGAGGAGGAGGAGCAGGCAGCCACCCCTGCAGGAGCAGCTCCTCCGTCAGTGCCACGGAATGTCTGACACGGGAGAGCAATGAAAGGCCCGGCACGCTGGTTGTACACCTTGCTGCTGCTCAGGAGGGATCCCAGAGATGCTTCCCAGCTCCCATGTTCCTTATTTATCCTCTTGCCTTCCTGCTGGGGCTTTTGTTCACTCCAGCAGCGATTATTTCATCTCCTTCCTTCCCTCCTATCTGGACATTTTTACCATATAATGGGATATTTTTCTGTAGCTTTATTCTGTCTCAAGTAGCACCAACTGAAGGAGAGAAAGGGAGGTCATTCAATTATTTACTGATGGTTGTTAGCCTGGGGGTAAAGGGACTGCTTAAATTACATCTGGCCACCAATTTCTAGAGGTCAAAAAATCACTGATGGGATTAAGGATTTGGAAAGAATACACTGTTCTTTCTGGGTAGTTCTGGCTATTTTCTATTCACACGAGCCCAGCGTTTGCACTGGGGTTTAGTGGCAATTATGGATAAAGAAAGATCCCTTTCTTTATGCTTTTCTGCTCCCTCTGTGTGTTTGCCCCCTCTTCTGGGGTATTTCTGTTGGCCTTTTCCCTGCAGTGTTTTCAGCTGGGTTTTCTGTTTCCAGGAGCTGAATGGGGTGTAGTGATTAGAGGAAGGAACTGGAGTTCTTATGTCCCAGTTAACAACTCCGTGGGTGACCTGAGATAAACCTGCAGTTCTGCACTTTGTTCTAACCCAGGAGACAGAGTTTCCAGGGATTCCTGGGGAGCCTTTTGTCCCTCAAGGCCAGTTGCTTGGCTGTGGTGCTGCTCATTTTGAAGGGGGGCTGAAGTCACGCTGAAAAGCTTTGTTTGTACTGTTGCTTTTTGCCCCTTTCTTTAAACGGGACAGTTGTTGGGATTTGTGGGAACAGAGCCCAGATCAGGCTCTGGGAGTTCTCCATGAGCCCCAGGGGTCAAGGTGTGCAGGGGTTGTGCTCTGCCTTGGCCTGGCCCATCAACACAGACCTTCTTGGCCACAGCATGTTGTGTTTTCATCCTCCCTCTGGCAAACAGGAGGATTCACTTGGTGTTGTCTCTCCTCCACGTTTCCTGCAGTTCACTGCCCCATGAACCAGGTGATGACGGAGTCCACTGGTGTGATCCTCAGCCAGAGCTTCCTGGGGAGTTACCCCCACTTCCAGACCTGCTCCTGGGTGGTGAAGGTCGAGCCTGGGTACAACATCTCCCTCACCATCGAGTATTTCCTCAGTGAGAAGCAGTACGACGAGTTTGAGATCTTTGATGGTAAGAGATCCACCACCTGGACCTGGGGGGGGGTTGGAACTGAGTGATCTTTAAGGTCCCTTCCAGCCCAAACCATCCCGTCAATCTGTAATTCCGTGACTTGGTGGCAGTCAAGGGGGAAGGAAAGGAATGGTGGAGGTTTGTTAGTTGTTATCCCCGTTCCCAGAGCATTCCAGAGTCAGCTTCCCACTGTAACCTCCTGCTGAACTTGGAGCTCCTCCTAAGACTCATCGATTCTCTGCATAAGAAAATATCAGAGATTTGATTTTGGGATGGATCTGAAGTGCTCTTCAAAGGGGCAGGAGTTAGCGAGCTCCTGGGAGAAACGGCAGCAGAGACTGAGCTGGGAAGGTGGGAATTCTCATCCCTGAAGACCAGGCAGAGCAGATTCTCTAGGCCCACACGTTCCCAGGGCTGGAGAGGGATTTCAGGCCCGGAGAGGGGAGCTGTCAGTGTTCCCAGGGACGCAGCTCTGTGACCAGCACGGAACACGAGCGCTGTGCTGGTGCTCCTGGAGCTGCCCACGGGGACCTGAGCCCGAGGCATCTCGCCCGGAGCAAATCCTGGCCTTTGTGTGATCAGCTGGGCTTCGTTTGCCGTTGGGTTCCCAGGAGCCAGTGCCAGCCCTGCAGCTCGTGTTTCCCGGGATCACAGCGGCGGCTCCGTGCCGCGACTCCTCAACGCGCCCCTTCCTCCTGCAGGGCCACTCCCTGTCAGCCCTGACTTCTCCCTGTCCCCTCCTTCCTCCCAGGTCCCTCTGGCCAGAGTCCCCTGCTCCTGTCCCTGAGTGGGAACTACTCAGCCCCTCTGACCGTGACCAGCAGCGGGAACAACGTCTTCCTCCGCTGGTCCTCGGATCACGCCTACAACAGGAAAGGCTTCAAAATCCGCTACTCTGGTGAGCTCCCAGCACGGGGAGGGGTCACCTCCTCAGCCAGGGGTCTCCACAAAGTTCTGCAGAGGGACACAGACCATCTGTGAGGGCAGAAGCTGCCAAGGCTGGGAAGGCACAGAGCTGGGCTCGTTCGGGACCAGGGAGGCTGGGAAAGGCGGGTTGTGCCCAGGAGAAACCTTTGAAGCCTTGGCTGGTTTCTCCACCACTCCTCGGAATCAGAACCAGGATTACAGAATCATGATTAAAAGAAATTCCAGGGAGAAACCTTGAAGCTTTGGTCGGTTTCTCCACCGCTCCTCAGAATGAGAACCAGGACGTATAGAGTCACTGATTCCAGGGGGGGCTGGACTGGATATTGGGAAGGTTTCTTGGTGAGGGGATAGTCAGGCACTGGAACAAGCTGCTCAAGGGAAGTGGTGGAATCACAGCCCTTGGAAGTGTTCAAAAAATGTGTAGATGTGGTGCTTGTGTTGCTCAGGGCCATGGTGTAGTGGTGGGTTAATGGCTGGACCTGATGCTGTCTGAGGTGTTCTCCAACCTGAATGATTCCATGATTGTATAGATGAAGGGGCTCTGGATCTGGATGAAGGAAAGCCATCCCAAAGATTGCCTTGTTCCTGAATTATTCCTTGCAGTGAGAGGCCCTTGTGAGATGTTGGAAGATGAACATCCCAAAATATCAGAACTCGTGTCAGGAGCTGCCCGAGGCCCAACTTCCCTGTGGCTGATGGTGTCACAGGGGTTTAAACACGTTGTGCTCCTGCTCAGGTGTTCTGCTCCAGCTCTTGGGAGCAGGACCAGGGGCTCTTGGTTGCTCACTCAGCACAAATCCATGGCTGAAGAGCGAATATGTGCTGAGAACTCCTTCAAATGCGTTACTGGCTTTCAGAACTTGGCAAGTCTTAATTAATGGAAGTTATAAAACCAGGCTGAGAACTTGCCAGTGTGTCATAAATAAATAATGACTTTACCCAGTAAATGAATTAAGTAATATTTAATTATCAGAAATTAGTCTCTGTTTCCAGAGCTGAGTGAAACTTGGACTGGAGCCCTTTGCTCTTCCCCCTTTGACTTTGTGTTTATCCAGCACAGACCTGGCGGGGGCTCGGGCCGAGGTGTAAGTCCTGAAAAGGGGAAGGGGATTACCCTGCTGCCGCCCTGCCAGGGGTTGATCTCTTTTCTCCTGCCCCTCTCCAGCTCCTTACTGCAGCCTCCCCCAGCCCCCAGCCCACGGGATGATCCTGAGCCACACCGGGCTGAGCCCCGGCAGCTCCGTCCGCTTCGGCTGCGACTCCGGGTACCGCCTGGCCGGGCACAGCACCAGCACCTGCACCCAGCACCCCCAGGGCTACTTCCACTGGAGGGAGGACACCCCTCTGTGCCAAGGTGAGAGCAGGGAGGGGCTGGTAGGAAGATCCAGCAGTTGCAGGGGGGGACGGAGGAGAAGGCGGTCGAGTTGTGAAAATCTTGGGATTGCTCCGATTCCCTGCTGAGCTTGGACGTTCAGGTGGGCACTGAGGGGTACTCCTTGTGTGCAGATCCTTGGGAACAGATGGGCAAAGAGGGAAGGGAGTAACTGTTTGGGGGCATTCGAGATGGGTGATTAAAAAATCAGCTGTGTGAAGGCTCCCATTGCTTAAATGTTTGAACCCTCAGCGACGACACAGCCAGGCCTTAATTAAAAAAGGGAAAAGCTATTGCATGGGAGAATCTGGAAAGGCTTGGAAGAATCTGGAAAGGCTGCCAGGAGTTTAGTGGCTGGAATTTCCTTCAGTGATTCTGGCAGTGCCCTCTTAGGTCTGCGTGTGCGTCCACGGGGGATGAGAAATTTCTGAGGATTCACACGGTTCCTTGTTGGCTTCATATAAGATTTAGGCATGTGGTTGTTCTTTCCACATTTCCTCCTAATTAACCATAATCTCTGTGACATGTCATACCCAGCATGGAGCAAATTCCAGGCAGGGGAAGGGGGGGGGACAGGGCACTGTGCCCCGGCGGGGTTTTGCTTCTGTTCCGTCCCGTTCTCTCTGCTCGTTTTCTGATTGCGCCTTTTCCTGCACCCGCCAATCATCCCCCTTCCTTTGTGCTGCTAAAATGCCCATCTTTATTCTGATGAAGCCTTTCAGTGTCTTTGAACGCTCATCCATGTTCCAAGGGGATTAATATTGCATCGACTTCCCTGGAAACCAGCCAGGGAACAGAGACAGCGCAGGCACCAGCTCGCTGCAGTGTCTGCACTGCTGGCCAGGCCAAGCTGTAGGCAAAAGTGGCATTGTTTAGTGTGGGAGGTACCAAGAAGCCCTGAAAAAAAAATCCTCTCTGTGCTCCTGAATCACTTGGGCTCTTTGGGAATTGCACTCCTGAGGGGTGGCTTTGTGCTGTGGCTGCTGGTTTCCCTTTGGAGTTGGTTTAAGTGTGAGTGGAAAAGCAGTAAAAATCAAGATCCTGCTGCCCCACCCCGTTGGCAAGGGGGAGCTGGGAAGCTGGGCACAAGCTCAGGTAGGGATTTAACCTCCCTGAAAACAGGATGGGGCAAAGCCAAGTGCTGGAAGGAGCAGATGAACAGCACAGCGAGGGCTGTCATGGCAACTGTGCCTCCCGAATCCTTAGCCCAGAGCAAGGGATCCCTCTGATTTACTGCCTCTTTTTTGAAGGGAAATCGTGTAATCCACAGCAGGTACAAGTGCTGCTCAATCTCTACCCCCCTGCAGTGCTGCAGTGCCACCTGAGCCTCCTGTTGCAGCTCCAAGGGCTGTATTTACCTCCAAAAGGGTATTTACCTCCATGGCTTGTCCCCGCCTGGCCTGGAAATGCTGGGAAGCCCCTGTGGTGTTGCTGAGCACCCCAGATCTGCAGTGTGGGAAGGGATTTCCCGTGGCAGCTGCACCAGGAGCACCAAACCCATCCTGCACCACTGGGGTTCAGCTGAGGGTGTGACATCAGGAGCCTGATGGGCACAGTCCATGGGGCCTCTGCGTGGCAGAGGGAGAATCTGGGGGCTAATCCACAGCATCTCAGGTGGGCTCCTGATTCAGTTTCCCCTTTGGAGGGGTGTGTGGCTGTGCAGTGCCTTGGGATGGGTGCAGGCTGCAGGAGCTGAGTGAGCAGCAGTGAGCCGGAGCTGGAAGAGAATCCGTGGAGGAGCAGCTCCCCCCCAAGGCCTGGAGCAGTGGCCAGGGCTGGCTCCACTTTTTTCCTTCAGCTACATAAAATCCAACATCCATTCCCCACCCCACCCCCAAATTGCTCTCTCAAAGCCAACTGGCACTCTCCTGTTTTGGGCTGTGCTCAAATTCCCATCCTTTCAGGTGGCCGGGACCTCACGGCATCAGTTGAAACCCCCCCCAAATCAGCCGTGGCAGGAGGAGGGGAACTGGAGTGCCCATAAACACTCAGTCCAGTGAACAAAAGCCATTCCCAAAGCTCCTTTCTGCCAGCTCATAATCCTCTCCCCTCTTCCCCGTCCCCTCTGAATAGTCTTTACTACGTGCTCCGTCCTCGCTGACATTTCTGGAGGCAGCAGAGAATATTCTGCAGGGAACAATCCTGCCTTGGCACAGAGGGGAGAGCACTCCATGATCTAATACCGCCTTCTCTGTCTCTGCTGCCTATTTTTAAGCAGCTTTGTTTTTGGAATCCCAGCTGCAGCCTGGCTTTCACAGCCTCCTGTCCCTTCTCCTGGCACACAGAGCCCCCAGAACTGCTCCTTCTCCTTTGGCCCTGGGGTGACTCTGAGCCAAACACTGCTTTGATTTCCCCTGGAAAAACCTCTGCCACCCCTGGTTCTGGTGGATTTGAGCCTCAGAACTGCTCTGAGTGGTGCAGGTTTATTGTCACCCCAAAAGCCAAACGCCCCTGCTTCGTGTGGGACTCTGTAAATAAAGACTTACAAATGTTTTCAAAATGACAGAGAGTAGGTTTAGGTGGGATATTGGGAAGAAATCCTTCCCTGGGAGGGTGGGGAGGCCCTGGCACGGGTTGCCCAGAGAAGCTGTGGCTGCCCCATCCCTGGGAGTGTCCAAGGCCAGGTTGGAGGGGACTTGGAGCAACCTGGGCTGGTGGAAGGTGTCCCTGCCCGTGGCAGGGGATGAGCTTTAAGGTCCCTCCCAGCCCAAACCTTCCTGGGATTCTGTGAAATGAAGGCAAGAGGGAGCTCAGCCCCTGGGCTCCCTTCCCTCCCTGTGCCTCAGTTTCCTGGGGACAAACAGAGGGGATGAGTTCTGGGGGAGCCTCAGGCTGCAGAAGAGAATGGAAGGCAGAAAGGAGAAGGTTTTGGTGGGGGAGGTGAGGTGGGAAGGGCTCAACTTCCCCCCCAGAAGCAACAGAAAGGAACAACAGAACTGCCAGGTGGAAGGGAAAAGGTTGGACTTCCCAGGTCCCCTCTTCTCCCTGGGAATGAAATTGGTATTCAGTGTGGCTGCTTGTCTAGACACCCAGCCTTGGAGAGAGCTCCCGAGCCCGCCGGAGTGACATCCCTGTGATTATCAGCCCAGCCAGGGATGTGCCTGATCCTGTGGAATTGCTCACACCTCTCAGCAGCACCAGCACCTGCCAGCGCTGGGGGAGCCTGCTCCAGCATCCCAGGAGGAGCAGGAGTGGGATGGAAGCTGCTTGGACCTCGGCTGTGTGGTGGGAAGCTCCAGGGCCGTGCTGGTGTTTCTTTTCTTGCTCAGTGGGGTCCCTGTCACCGGAGGGTCACTTGTCTAAGGTTGCTGGTTTTCCAGCCCTGGTCGTTGTGCAGAGGGAATAACAGGAAGGTGGATGTGTTGGAGTGTCAGCACATGGATCAGGAGACACATCCAAAGGAGTGAGGGGCTCCCAGCGCCAGCATTCCCAAGGGCGGGAAGGAGGGTGACAGGGCTGCTCGTGTCTGGCAGCAGAAGGGAACATGCCTCTTCTCTGTCTCTCTCTGGGGTCTACCTGTCCCCTCCCTGCCCTGTTTGGGGCTCCCCTGGCTGCAGAGCCCAGGGTTTCAGCAGGAGTGGTGCAGAGCCTCCTCTCCCAAGCCTCATCTCCAGCAGCCGCTTGGCCCGGTGCCCGTTTATCCATTTTTCCCCTGAACTCCCCCCCTTTTACCTCCTCAGCCGTAACTCTAAATTTAGCCTTCCTTCTGCCACAACATAATTACACAATTTGCTGCCTTATGTAATCCAGAAGTGCTCTTGGAGAGGGGTTTGGGGCTGTTGCTGCTGTGGGATGTAAATACGAAGCGTTGCTGCTATCGAATCCTTTATCTCTGTGTGAAAACTTTGGAGAGCTGTGTCGATGCGTTTTGTGTTACAGATATTATGGGAAGTACAGCCAGAGCCTCTTCCAGGAGAAATTGGAATTCAGTGTTGGCTTTGCTGTTACCATACTGATAGGGCTGAAAATGTGATCCTCTGTGGAAGTGGGCATTCCCTGCAGCTTCTGCAGCCCAGCAGGGGCTGGAGCTGTTGAAAGAGTTTGGGAAGTGTTTGGATGATCCCCTCAGGAACAGGGTGTGACTTCTGGGGACGGTCCTGTGCAGGGTTAAGGGTTGGACTCGATGATCCTGGTGGGTCCCTTCCAACTCAGCACATTCTGTGATGCTGTGGGCAGGAGAGTTTGGGAGCTGCTCTTCCAGCTCCCCACAGATCCCTGATAAAATGGGAAGCCGACTGATCTCTCGGCCACGCTTTTCCCCCCAGCTCTGTCCTGCGGAGTCCCCAGAGCCCCCAGGAACGGTGTTGTCTTCGGCAAGGAGTACACAGTGGGCACAAAGGCCGTGTACCACTGCAACCAGGGCTTCCAGCTGCAGGCAGGGTCAGAGCCCAGCACCGAGTGCCTGCAGTCGGGGCAGTGGAGCAACGGGAACCAGCCCCCGCCGTGCGTGGGTGAGTGTGGGGGCATGGACAGCTTTGCCCCGTGGGTGTGGGGTTCAGGACAGCGTGTTCCTAATCCTGAGTGACTGGATAAACGCCCCCTCTCGTGGTGTCTTGGTCTCCCAGCTGTGCAGGTCCCTCCTGCTGAGCTGGGAGGGACCCACAAGGAGCACCCCGTCCAACTCCTGGCCATGCACAACCCCATCCCCAAGAGTCCCCCGCTGTGCCCCAGGGGATCAGCCAAACCCTCCTGGAGCTCTGGCAGCCTTGGGGCTGTGCCCACTGCCCTGGGGAGCCTGGTCAGTGCCAA
>JAWWES010000062.1:3744838-3763373 GCA_035583135.1 Lophotriccus pileatus
GTCCTGGCTGAGCCCAGGGCTCAGGGGAGAGAACCTCCCCTGGCTGGGCTCAGGGGAGAGAACCTCTTCCCAGATTTCTCCTGGACACAGCCCTGCCATCCTTGAGACCCGCCCGTGCTGGTCCAGAGCCCGTCTCACTGCCCTGCTCCACGTCCACAGGTCACCTTGTACAACCTGCTCGTTTATCTTTCCAGTAAATGAACTAATTAACCGAGTCTCTGGAGCTCTAAGGTGTTAATAAGTTTAAGCATCTTCTTTCTTATCAATGGGCAGTGCAATCAGTGTGTTCCATATCCTGGTTCTCCAGGTGTTTGTTCCAAGCCCTCCTGTCTGGTTTGGAGCTTGGTGTGCTGAGGCACAATAACACCAAGGTATGAAGGAAGGAATGACCTGCCTGTGAATGTGCAGGTGCCAGCCTAAAAACAAACAAACAAACAAAAAAAGGATTGAGTTGTCAAGGTTAGCAGTGACTCCAAAATTTGGAGGATGTCTGAGATGCTGGAGCACCTCTCCTTTGAAGAAAGGCTGGGAGAATTGGGATTGTGACACAGCTCAGGGCACGCTGTGTGTGAGCACATCCTCATCTCCTGCTCTCCTGGTATTTCCCTTCAAACCTGCTGCAGTTGCCTCCTCTGTGGGAATGAGTCTGTTTGATCCAGACAACCGTGGGAAGCCTTTTCCTTTATTTTATCCCTGGGATAGAATCCTTTCCCTGTTTCAAAACACGTGTAACCATATTCAGCAGCACCTCAGAGCACCTGGCACCTGCTTCCTGCAGCACTGCAAGCCAGCCTTGCCTTCAGATTTTCCAGCCCTGCCCTGCCATCAGCTTGCAGAAGGAATAAATTGCCATCCCCGTGGTACGGGCCAGCCTCGGCAGCCAAATGTGTTATGGATCTTTTGTGGGGATTTCATCTTCCCCTCAAGCTTCTTCTGGCACTGGCAGCTGTACAGCAAAACTGCTCAGCTTGTGCTGATGGGGCCATTACCCCTTTTCAGCATGACAATAATCAATATGGCTTTGTCCTCAGCTGTCACAGGCTGTCACATTCCTTAAGCAGCCAGAAGTCTCTTTATGGTTTATTCCTGACTTTTCTTTTGTGCAGTGGAACTCACTGCTGGGCTGGAAATCAAGGGCTGTGTCCTCCCTGTGTCACCTGCCTCTTTGCCAGCAGAGTGGTCCAGGCACTTCCCAAAAGCACTTGGAATGTTGGGATTGGCTGTGCCTCCTGCTATTCCAGCCTTTGCCTCTCCCCTTGCCTGGGTGTTGTCAGAACAGCTCAGACAGGACCTTCTCTGCCTCAAACCAGCATCAGCCCCAGGAAGAAAAACCACACAAACCCCCACATTTCAGGGCTTTGGAAATCAAGGTTCTCCCCCCAAAAGTTCCTCCCACTTAAAGCAGGCAGATTTAAGCTTTCTAGGCCATATGCTGGAAACCTGATTTTTCTCATATTTTTTCCTCTCTTTTAACTCTCCCTCCAGGTGTAACTTTTGACTGCAGTGAGCAGAAACCTGACTGACAGCAGGGAGAGAGGGGAGCAGCAAGTTTTGTGATGGTGTGTGATGCCCAGAGTGATGGGAGGCAGTAGATTAATAGCAGGAGCTGGGATTTTTGAAGGGGAGCTCTGGGGATTTGTGGTGTCAGTCAGTAGGATACTGGCACTCGGAGAGTGATGCAGAGAATTCCTTCTGCCAGTAAAAGGAACAAAGATCCCGTGCTCTCCCCTTGATTCACTATTTCAGCAGAGCTGCTCCCAAACCTTTGAAGTCAGTGTGGGGTTTCAGGATTGATGGGGGAGTTTTTTATGCTCTCTGACCTCGAGGACTTTTTCCAACAGATGATCCTCTTTCTTCCAAGGGGGAAAAAATAAAAGGGTAATATCTGCACTTTCTGCTTGTAGCCATCACCTGTGGCCACCCTGGCAACCCTGCCAATGGCCTGACCCAGGGGAGTCAGTTCAACCTCAACGACGTGGCCAAGTTCGTCTGCAACTCCGGCTTCCGCCTGGAAGGAGCATCCCAATCCCAGTGCCTGGCCAACGGCCAGTGGAGCAGCACCCTGCCCTCCTGCCGTGGTGAGTGCTGCAGGAAAACTGCAGGGGGGATGTGCAGGGCCTTCCTGCCTGGCTTCTCTGAGCTCCCAAACCCCAGAAATTCCTGTCGGGCAAACCTTGCGGTTCCTCGGGAGCGTCCAAGTGATGGTTGAGCTCCAGGGGCTGGTGTGAAGCTCATGGAACCAAGCTGGGTTTACCCTGGGGCTCTTCTCTGACCCTGCCCAGCCCTGCATCCTCCAAGGCATTGAGGTGTGGGTGGTAAGTGGGGAGCACACCAGGAAATACCAGCTCAGGGCTGGTGACCCCCAGAGCAGTTTTTACTCCAACCCCACAGTTTTGAGCAGAGCCCTTTTTTCCTGCTGGGCTGCCCAACTTCCACTGGGATCAGCACTGAGGTTCACTTAGCAAATTCCCTCCCCTCCCTGCACTCCCTCCCTCTGTACTCCCTCAGTCCAGTATCCCTGTCAATGCTGTGTCAGTCAAAGAATTGGTTATTCCCAACTGGATAATGTGTGTCCCAGTTTGGGATCACTTATTCCCACCTGGTTAATGCACATCCCAGTTCAGGACCATTTATTCCCAACTGGATGATGCATGTCCCCATCTGGGACCAGAGATCCAGGCTCTGCTGCTGAGCCTTGCATGGCCAGGTGGGCCCCTGCAGCACTGCCTTGACTCTCTTTTTTTTTCCTTTAAATAATGATATTTTTTTTTCCTATTTCCACCCTAAAAAAATCTCAAAACGAAACAAAAAACCAGGGTGGGGGAAAAAAAAAAACCCTTTAAATTACAGCACGAGCGATTTGCAGATTTTCACACACACACACATTTCCCCTGCTCTTTCCTGGAGAACCCCTTTTGCTCTGCCACCCCCCCCTTTGGTTTTTGTGCCATGATGGTTTTCTGTTGTTTGTTTGCAGTTGTAAACTGTACTGACCCCGGGCACCTGGAAAACAGCGTCCGGCAAGTGCAGCCCAGCGGGCCCCACAGATTCAGCTTTGGAACAACTGTGTCCTATCAGTGCAGCCATGGATATTACCTGTTGGGGACACACGTCCTCACCTGTCAGGGGGATGGCACTTGGGACCGTGCCCTCCCACAGTGTCTTTGTAAGTGCTCCAGAACAATCCCCACCCACCCAAACGCCCCCGGGGCTGAGTTTTTGGTTGCTCAGTGGTTGTGCAGAAACCTTGGGAATCCACGGGGAATCCTTCCTTCCAGCAGGGTCAGTAGGGTCCTGCCCACGGAGGGGGAGAGATCCCGTTGGAGATGCTTTCCCTCTGCAGGAGAAGGCAGATCCCAGTGGGTTTCGCTGGTTCTGAGCAGCTCCAGCCAAAACAGTGCAGGTGGAGAAGGGCAAAAAAGCACCTCTGGGAGCAAAAACCTGCCTGGGAAGGAACGTGCAGCTCACCTGGGTGGGGACACCCCCCTGAGTGAGGTGACACCTGAGTGGGGACACACTCCCACTCATCCCCAGGGCTTTTGGGGAGGGAAATGACACCGAACTAAACACAGAATAAATGTCATCTGCTGCAGAGCAGGTGCTGAAGAGCATTTGCTTCCTCACCCTTGCTCTGTTTTTATCCCTTTTTTTCCCCCCAGGATCCTGCCCCTTTCTGCCCCTGGGGTTGGGACTGGGAGGTTTCTGGGTGATGGTTTGGCTTCGTGGAAAGACACAAAATCCTCACGGTGGTCTCGTGTAACACCCGGGCCAGGATCTGGGGATTGTAGGAAGATGTCAGTGGTGATGTCCCAGTGTCCCCTTTCCCACACTGGGAGAAATCAAGACCCAAAGTGTATCTTAGCTGCCCAGTGGTGCAGGCAGGACCCTCCCCCAGCACAGCCAGTTTGTCCTTCTGGACACAAAATCAGCTGCAGTTTCATCCCCTGGCATAAGGAATGGCCATGGAGCTCCTGAAATCTGACCCGGCTTAAGCTGTTCCAAAGCCATGGCTGATTCTTTTTTTTCCCCCCTCCTGTGTCCCCCACCCTCACACCCAGCCATGCAAAGCAGTTTTGGGCACATTTTCCTTTCCCTTTTCGTGAGCAGCATGTCCTGTCCTCACCCTGCAGCCCCTGCACAGGCCCTGGGGAATTGAGAAGTGATATCCCCTAGAGGTGGGGTGCTCCAGGGGGGGTTTAAAACCTGTTAAAAACCTGGAGGCTGATATCCCTCAGCTCCCAGCTTGCCAAGCTGAGTGCAAGGGATCTCCTAACCTAAAATGCTGAGCGTGACTTGGAGGATTTGTGGGGGCTCTCGAAACTTTGGCAGCTCAGGTCGGTTTTACGACTGAACCTGTGGGTTCGTGGGGTTAACAATTTAAACAAAAAGAGAGAGGTTTCTGCATGTCTTTGTTTTCTGTGTGTTGAGCTTTTCTCTGAGGGTGGGGAGGCCCTGGCACAGGTTTGCCTGGAGAAGCTGTGGCCACCCCATCCCTGGAAGTGTCCAAGGTGAGGTTGGAGCAACCTGGGCTGGTGGAAGGTGGAACTCAATAACTCCAGGCCGCAGAAATCAAACTGCTTTCTCCTCTTCTCTTTTTTTCCCCTTTCAAAGGAGGTGGGAAGGGAAGCAGGAGCCTCAGCAGCGGAGGGTTTTCCCGTTGCCCCCGCGGCGGGGCTGGGAATTAAATGACCTTCCAGGCGGCTGAAGCCGTGTCGTGTGTCTCTTGCAGTGGTGTCCTGCGGCCACCCCGGGTCCCCCCCGCACGCCCAGCTCTCGGGGGACGGGCACACGGTGGGCTCCGTGGTGCGGTACAGCTGCCTGGGCGGGCGGGCGCTGGTCGGCAACTCCACACGCATGTGCCAGCTGGACGGGCGCTGGAGCGGGGCCCTGCCCCACTGCTCAGGTGAGGGGCTGGGCAGGGGCCAGGGGGGCACTCCCTGGCCATGGGAGAGTGGCCAGTGAAGGTGGCAATGGGGTGACTCTTGGAGGCTGGACTCGATGATCCTTGTGGGCCCCTTCCAATTCTGTGCTTCTCTGATCATCCTCCACCCCTTTTACCCTGCGAGGTAAAACACCTGATGGGCTCTGAGCTGGAGAAGCCCCCGTGGTGCTTCTCCAGCAACAGGGAGGTTGTGGAGGGCTGGAAATCACCGTGTCTCAGCCTCCTGCAACTTGGCTGCTCAGCACTGGCAGGGAGTGAAGCGCTGGGCTGGCAGGAGGAGAAATAAATCACTGCAGCAAATGGCTGTGGAGGGAGGGAGCTGCAGCTGCTGCTCGGGATTTCTCCCTGCAGAGCCCGGGCAGGAGGAACGTGTCGGACCCAAAATCGGGTCCTTGCATCCTGTCTGCACCATCTGACCCTCCTTCCTGTGCTCTCCAATGAGAGGAGCCCACATGGCCTCTTTCCAGGGCCTGGCATCTGCTGTTACAGCACCACGGCAGCCCCAGGTCTGCACAGGGCAAGTGGAAGCTGGTACAACGAGTTTCCACATCATCAGCGTCTCCACGGAGAGCAGTTTGGCAGCAGAAGTCCTTCCCTGCTCCTGGCGAGAAAGGCCTTGCCCTGAGAACATCCTAATATGCAAAAAAAAAAAAAAGAAAGTCCCTGATGCAACAGATTTGGGTCAAAATCCTGGGGGATGCAGTGAGGTGTGCTGGCCAAGCCTCCCTGAAACGGGGGGTCTGGTCTCCCCACGCCATCCCATCCCTTGTTCCTTGGAGAACACTCAGGATGTGGCATAAGAACGTAGCTGGAGCAAAGCACTTGGGACAAGTGTTAATTTTTAATACTGCCACTTAGATTTAGCAGCACCACTTGACCAAGTTTAACCTCTGATTTGGAAGGGGAAGGGAAATGAAGTGGAGTCATCCTGGTGTTGAGCAGCCATGCCTGCAGAGTTCCTAGTCTGGAGCTGCTCGGGAGGTTTTCTGCTCCAATTCGTGCCTTTTCCCCCTGTAGTTCTTCCTCACTGGCTCCTGTCATCTCTGTGGGTGGATTTTTGGGAACATCCAGCTTTGTTCTGCCTGGTTCCTACTGACACCTTCTGTGGGGGGGTTTTCTGAATGACTTCTTGGAGGCAGCCTGATGGCCCTGAGGAGGAGTGCTGGGTGGATTCCCAGGATCCCAAAACCATCATTTCAACCCAAGAGCTTGGAGAAAGGCTCCTCTTTCCCAACCAGACTCAGGTGGAGCAGTTAAAAAAGCGGGGAAGAGGCAGAGCACAGCTTCCAGCTCCGGGTGTTCCCAGCCTGCAGGAGTGGATGTTTCTCCCCCTCTGTGCTCCAAACCCAACAGCTCCTCATTCTGGGAATACAGCAGGGTGTGATGGGGTGGTTGGAGCACGCTGGAGTTCTTGCTGGGAGGGAAAGCAACCCCAGAATCGTGGGATGTGCCAGGTTGGAAGGGACCCCCAGGTATCATCGAGTCCAGCTGCAGCCCCTGCACAGAACCTTCCCCAAGAGTCACACCACGTGCCTCAGAGTGTCCACAAGAGTGATGCTGCAGCTGCCACGAGAAGCAGGTGCAGCTGGTGGAAGCTCCAGCCTGGGATTCAGGAATTATGGCCGTGGTTTGCAACGAGCTTCAAACCAGTGGGCTCTGGGAGTCGTGGGAGGGGGGTTCCATCTGGAATTCCTGCAGCCTGTCAGAGTGATAAATTCCCCCCCAGAGGGAGAGGGAGGTCCAAACCGACGATGTGCTTGCTCTCTCTCTGCGCAGGGGGCAGCCAGGGTGTGTGTGGTGACCCGGGGATCCCCTCCCACGGCATCGGGCTGGGGGACGACTTCGACGTGGGCAGCGTGGTGCGGTTCAGCTGCGAGCCCGGCTACACCCTGCGGGGCTCCTCCGACAGGACCTGCCAGCCCAACGGCTCCTGGAGCGGCACCCAGCCCGAGTGTGAAGGTACTGCCTCCTGCCCAGCCTGCTGGGAATCCCCAGAACCCCCCCAGCAGGGTCTGCCCCGCTGCCAGACCCTTTTGGTGCCGCGAGGAATCGGAGACAAAGGAAATCCTGTTTGTTCTCTCCAAACACCGTGGGGCAAACGCGTGCCCAGGAGCCTCAGTGCTCCTCTTCCCAGGCATCTGTGGGTCACACCCCATGGGAGGGCTTTTTGGAGCATCCCTTCCTTGTGTTCTGCTGCATCAGGAGCCTGTAAAGGGGTTTGGGATGGTCAGGTCTGTGCCAACACCTGGGTGGAGGTGTGGGGCAGAAAAACCTTTGGGATCTGCTCCTTATTTCCTGCCATCTGCCCCCAGACTGCTGGTCACACACTCCCATCACTGGGTTCCCCTGATCTTCATGATCAGAAACAGCCCTTTTTGGTGTCAGAAGTGTGGGTGCCACTAATTCCTTGTTGCTGCTTTGTGGAGGAAATTCAGCAGAACGAGAAACACCAGCAACTCCCACCCCTCAGAGCTGGGCCTGGCACGTGCAAGAGTCATTTCCATGAAGCAGAAATGCAAAAATGCAAATTATAATCCAGTAAGCACATTTTTTGTGTTTGAAAAGCCCCAAACCCCTGATTTTTCCATTTGAAGGAATCAAGTAAGACCCTATAATCCAATAAATAATCCCCTCACTGGATTCTCTGGGCCGTGCTGCTCCCTGCAACTGTTTTATACAAGTGTTTAAAAACCCACTGGGGTAAGAACAAAAGGCAAAAACGAGGCAGGAGACAACGTGCAAGGAGACCTGGGCAAGTGCTTCTCTCCAGCTGTTCCAAAAGCCGAAAGCTTAAGAGAGAGTTTGTAAATGAATTGGAAATTTATTCGGAATTGATGGTGCTCTTGATTGAAAAGACACTGAATCATGTTATTAATACACTCAGATCTCAGGGTGGGGGGGTTTTTTCCCCCACTCTCTGTTCTTTTCCCTGTCAGTGGGAAAGCTCTGTTCATTAATCTCAGGATAAATAACCCATCAGGTTCCAGAGGCACCGAAATCCAGATCCCTGGCAGATTTTTTTTTCCCCCACACTTTATGAATAATGATAACATTGTGCCTTTAATGGAGTCACTTCATGTGAAGTGCTGACTGGCCAGTGTAGGAGAGCGATTCCCAGGGACGAGCTTGTCCCTGTCGTTTGTATTCACCACGAGTCCCAACCTCTCTGGCTGCACTTTGAGTGGTGTGTTCAGCCCTCTGGAACAGGTATTTATAGGAGAGGGAGAGGGGAGTTGAATCTGGGCTGGGTTCACGGCGGTTGAAGGTGAAGGCTGAGTGCCCAGGAGGGTCCTTGGGAGGAACGGGTACCTCGGTGGTGCGTTAACTCGGACTCGGCCGTGGGTTTGCTGCTCCCAGCTCCCAACATTTGAGCAAAATCAAGGCTGATGGTGCTTCACAGGTCACCTGCACTCACCTGCCCGGGGAGTTCATGGAAATTGCTCCCCAGACCAGCTGCTGGAGGGGCACAAAGGGGCTCAGCCCGAGCAGCAGGAGATGGGGACCCACAGCACAGGGACGTGGAAGCGCCTGTGGACACACTGCAAATCCAACAGCAGGGAGGAAGGGAGAGAAAAGCCCTTACCTCCATTTCAGAGAGGTTAAGGTGCTCTAACAGCTTCAATTCCAAAGCAGCTGCCTGACTTAGGAGTCAGGGAGCTGATGTTGCACCATCAGTGTCCTCCCGCACTGGGACCAGTCCGGCTCCACTCTGGGGGAGGGCGTGTGGGGTCACCTTGGAACTCACCAGCTCTGGATCTCATACCTTTTACCCACTAAAACATCTTCTAAGGGAACCAAAGGATCAGGGAGGCAGGAAGAAGTCCCAACTGCTTTTCCCAAAATGTGCAAATGGTTTGGAATGGATTGCAGGGGCTCTGCCCGACGCTCCTGCCTCGCTCGGGTTTATGGAGCCCTGCTTTTGTTGTGCTCAGTAAGAGCAGCTTTCCAAACTGGCAGATTTCAGGCCTCATTTAGCTTTAATTTCCAGCAAATTTTAAAGTGTAAATGTAATTTTAGATGGGGTTGTTTGGTTTTTTTCCTCCTCTCTCCTCCTTCGTGATGCCCTGTCTGTGTTCGCCGAGGAGCGATGCGGGAAGGGGCTCACAGTTGTACTCTACACTCCCTCCTCCTCTTAAAAGCTGAGCAGAATATTTGCTTTCATAGTGTTTGTTGTTTCTCCAAGGGAGTTAAAACTGCATCCAAAATGAGTCAGGACCCTGTCTGCTCTTTGGCAGTTTCAGTAGAGAGAAATGATTTATTTTAAGTGATAACAGTGGGAAAAGGAACAGAGTTTTGTCTGCTGCTCATTTGACTGCTGAGGACATGGGAGGTGGCAGGGCTGGGACTTGGGTCTAGACTGTTTTATTCTTCCTCTCTCTGCATAGCTGGGTGGGTTATGGGTTACTGGTTAAATTAAACAGCCTGGAAATTACCAGCCCTGGAGGAAAGGCTTTGAGACTCCACAAGCCCTGAGCTGTGCCTTCTTCCAGCAGGAGGTTCTGCTGATGTGTCAGACATCATTAGGAGAGTGTTTGGGATGGGAGCAGAGCCTGAAAGAAGAACTGGGGGTTATGAAGGGCAGCTCAGAGGAGGGGGGGGGACATGCAAAGGACATGGGGCTCTCATGTCACCTCAGTGACAGGCACCGCTGGCACCCGCAGCCCTCGTGCCTGAGAGCGGGGCTGGCTGCCCCTGAAACCCCTCTCACCACGTCCAGGGGGGGTTTTCTGGGCAGAGTGAGGGGAAATTAAATGTTTCCTGAGTACCAGCACCAGCTCCTTGCCCTGCTCTGTGTGCTGCTGCCCTGGGTGCTGGTGGGGCAGCTCAGTGGCCTCGTCTGAGCATCGTCTGAACGAGCCTGATCAGCACCCAAAGAAACTCCCTTCTCCCAGCAGCTTCTCGCTGTAAAACTTGTAGGAAACAGCAAAGGAAGGCAAGGGGAAACCTGAAAGCTTTTCAGAAAAGGGATGTGTGGATTGGAACCCAGTTAATTATTGCTGAGAGCTCTGGAGCACCTCTGAGCTGGGACGTTTTCTACAGCAGAGGCACTTGGTAACAGACAGGAGCTTCCCAGATTCCCCTGCAGTGGTGGGATCATGGGATCAGCTCTGGTTGCTGTCAGGGGTCCAGGCAGGCCCCAAGGTTCTGCTCTCCCTGTTTGCAGGCCCCCCCCAGTGGCCTCAGAAATCATTTTTTTTCGGCATTCCTAATTCCTTTTACACCTCCCACTGCAGCCAAAGGGAATCATTTACCCCCTAACTGCTCTCTTGCATGATTAAATCCTGTTGATATTTAAATTACTGTCTCAGACACTCAATCCTCTCATCCTTACATTTATGGCTTCCCTTCTGCCCGGCCCATGCAGGTCCCAGCTGATCCAGACTGCCACTAAACCATTCCCACGAGTCCCCTCGCAGTCCCAAAGGCAATAATTTGGGGTCGTCTGCGCGTGTTTGGCCACAAGAATAAGTGGAGGAGGTTGGGCAGGAGGGAACTGATGGATGGGCAGGCAGCGAAATGGTAATTCAGAGCTTTTTCCGAGGTGCTGGAATCTGACTTTTATCCCAGCATCTCTCGGAAATGACACCAGAATCCGTAACGAGCTGCACCTCGGCCGCGTCGGGAGCCACGCAGAGCTCTGTGCACACAGCCCAGAGCAGTTATTAGTTTCCTCCTGTCAGACAGATCTGCCTCCAAGCAGCTCCTGTGTTAACAGGCTGTCAGCAAACTAAGCAACAAGGGGGGGAAGGCTTCTCTCCTCGCCTTGGTGGGCCGTGCTCGTGTCATTCCTGCTGGAGTTGTGTCTCCCCGTGGAGAGCAAGTGGAAAAGCTGCAGTGTGTGGTCCAGGGAGGGCCCAGGGTGGGTCACCTTGGCTGGGCACGGGGATGCTCTCACAGGGTGTGTTGCTGGGTTAGGGGAGAGCCAGGAGTCTTCTCCTCAAAGAGCTGGGATTTGTGGTTTGAGCCTTTCCTTGATTCCTGTGGTTTTCTTTTGGGTGCCGTAATTTCGGAGTCAGTGAGGGCTGGGGGGCAATTACTGCAGGTGCTTATTTTGTCATGACAGGGCTCTGTGCTCCACCATTCCCTCCCAGGCCTTTTTGTTCCTGGGGTGCTGAGGCACTTCAGACATAAAACCTGGGCACTGACAAGCCTGTAATTGTATTCCCACGATGTTCTCCCTCCTCTGAAAGGATAATTGGATATGGCTGGGCAGGGAGCAGTGCCACAGGGGGAGGGCAGCAGCTCCCTTACTGCTCTCCTTCCTTTGAATGCTGCTAAGCTGTTGACATCCCAACCTGAGGACTTGGCCTCGATGATCCTTGTGGGTCCTTTCCGGCTCAGGATATTTTAGGATCCCAAAGGCTCCCAAACTCCTGGAACGTGGAGGGACTCCAGGGTTGGCACCACTTTGTTAAGCTGTAGGACCACGAGGCTGATCCTTGCAGGATAAGGCCCTGGAATAAATGGACACGAGTCCATCAGGCAGGGGAGGATCTGCCTGGGAGAGGAGCAGGGCTGGAGCTTCAGGGAGTGACTGGAGGCAGGGACAGAGTGCTTTGCAGTCCCCTGAGGGGTGTTTTGTGGTGTTTTTTTTTTTAACTTTGCCATTTTGCTTCCCAGTGATATCCTGTGGGAACCCAGGAACCCCCAGCAACGCCAGGGTCATCTTCAACGACGGCCTGGTGTTCTCCAGCTCCATCATTTACCAGTGCAGGGAGGGCTATTACTCCACGGGGGTGCTGAGCAGGCACTGCACCGTGAACGGGACGTGGACTGGGACCAGCCCAGAGTGCACAGGTGAGCACTGGGATGGGATCCTGGGGGATGAGAGCCCTGGGGACGGCGTGTCTGCGCTCACTGTGGACGTGCCCACACGTGTGTCACGCTGAGGAGCCGTGCTGAGCCGTGTCCTGGCAGCAGCAGAGGCTCAGCCCGTGCTCTCTGCCGGTGCCTAATGGAAAAGTCTTGCTGGGAGTTTGTTTTCTTCCAGCTGGATGAAGGGAGCCCTGTAATAACTCCGTGAGTAGATGTTGGCCAGCCTCGAGGGGCTCTCTGGGGCTGCTCCTGAACGTGAGAGTTCCTGGGGGGAGCCTGAGCAGAGCCCCTGCTCAGGAACCCGGGGAGAAGGGCTTGTGTTCCTGCAGAGGAACGTGGACGCTGCCAAACGTGGCCTTACATAAGAGGCATAAGTGGGCTGAGGAGGGGGGACCCGCCTTCCCCCAGCCAACACCTGACCTGGGTGTGCTTTAATGTTTCATGTGTGCTAATACAGCTTCTTGCAAGCTCTTAATGTGCCATTAAGATCCCAGCTCGCTCCCCTGAGTACAGGCAAAGCTGGAGCCCGGCCCGCTCCGTGTGCTCCGAACCCTCCCTCGCCCAGCTGATCCCACCCTGCCTGCTACAAGCGCCCAGGGACCGTCAGGGGGTCTCGTTCAGGCAGATCCAGAGGGGTGAGGGCAGGGCTGGGCAGCCAGCAACGCTCCTGCCCCTGTCTCTGGCAGTGATCAACTGCGGCGACCCCGGCGTGCCGGCCAACGGCGTCCGCCTGGGCTCCGACTTCACCTACAACCAGTCCGTGGTGTTCCAGTGCGCCCCCGGCTACATGATGGAGTCAGAGCGGGCTTCTGCCCTCACCTGCACCAAGGACCGCACCTGGAACGGCACCAAACCTGCCTGCAAGGGTAAGGCTCCCAAAGCACGCCGCTTTTCCTGGCCAACCTTTTGGGATGAGGTGAAAAAGCAGCAGCAACTTCTGTGTCGTGCCTGGAGCCCACCTGGGGTTTCATCCATTTAGCACCTCGCTGTCTTTAGGTCTCAGCTGCTCTTGCCCGTGTGGTAGAGAGGGAAGAGGGAAGCACAAGGCAGCAAAGTGACTTTCTCTTCACGAGAACTCAGATCAAACCCGAATGAAACGCCGTGTTTTGTCGAAGCTCACGCTTCTCGGCGTCGTCTAGAAACGCCTGAAAAATGTTTCCTCCGAGTCTTTTCATTATTCCTCTGTTCTGAGATTGCTCCTGTGGTTCAGAGATAGAAAAAGGAAATAATAAAGCAGTTGCTGGGCAGGCTGGATCTTCTTCTGTGAGTGTTTTACTCACCCACCAAGTGCAGATAAGACTTGTGGCAGCATCTGTGCACTTCTTTAGCAATCTGGAAAATTCACCTGTCATGATGCTGATATAAATACAGACCACAGAGAAACTTTATAATGCACTGCAGCTCCTTCAGAGGCTGTAAAGAGCAATTCTTGCTCTCCTCTTTCATTCTCTGCACTGAGCTAACACTGCAGGAGTAATCCAGGTTGCGGCCAAGAGTCTCATTTGGAGGCCAGGCTGATCTGCACGGGTTTAGCATCTTTCCCAACGCTCCCCTGAGCTGAAAAGCAAAGCACTGCAAAAATGTCATATTAAAACACCCCAGAGTGGATGAAATACCGACAGGTTGTTGCTTTAGCTGCTAATCCGAAACTCAGCCAGGTTGTCCAAAATGTATCAATCTCTCAGGGAATCCGAGATGAGTTTTCACGCTCAGTCAGGGCAGATTCTTCCCTTCAGCGGGAAATGAACTGACTCAGAAATCTGATTTGGAGAGAGAGAGCAGGGAAAGGTTCTTCCCCCAGAGGGTGGTTGGGCACTGACCAGGCTCCCCAGGGCAGTGGGCACAGCCCAAAGGCTGCGAGAGCTCCAGGAGGGTTTGGACAACACTCCCAGGGATGGGGTGGGGGGATTGTTGGGGTGTCTGCTGAGAAGCCAAGGGACCTGAGCCTGCTTTTTTCCTCCCCGCAGCCATCACCTGCAAAGCCCCCCAGGCCATTCCCAACGGGAAGGTGGTGGGCTCAGATTTCAGCTGGGGGTCCAGCGTGAGCTACGCCTGCCTGGAGGGGTACCAGCTGTCCCTGCCCGCCGTGCTGACCTGCGAGGGCAACGGCTCCTGGAGCGGGGACGTCCCCCAGTGCTTCCGTGAGTAGGGGCTCCCCTGGCAGGATCCTGGCTCCAAACCCCACTGGTTTGACGCCCTTCCCATCGTCTCTGCTCCCGCTGGGGCTGCAACAGAGATGTGAGGTCACCCTTGGAATAAATCTGAGGGTTTTCCTGCCCACCAGGCATCCTCAAAAGTGGGTTTTTGTCCAGTGACTGGCCCTGCTGCAGTCAGGGCTCCTGGAACTGCCAGAGGCCGTGGGAAAAAGCCTTTGGCAAAGAGCTCCGTGTTGCAGCAGAAGCTGGGAATGTTTTATGAGGGCAGAGTGGGGCTGGGTGGAAACCCGTGTGCCTGATACAATAACTGATGCCAAAAACCACGAGTTAAATATCTCCTAATGCTAAAGGCAGCTTTGAGTTCCTTTTCCAGGGGCTGGCAGCTGCACAAGAGCCATTTTCATATTAAACCACACAAAGCCCTCCCCGTGTTCCTCGCACCTTTCCCTGGATCCTGGGTAATTAATGGGCTTTCTGTGCCACACAGAACCACGTAGCAAAGTGACACGGTGCAATTAGGGATACATTTGGAAGCTAAGCCTGCTGTTAGGGGGGAAAAAGAGAGGGGAAGAGGGAAAGGATGGGGGAGAAGGTGCGAATTAATTAGCAGCCACTGACAAAAGGAATTACAAGGAGGGCAGTCAGCAGTGCTCCAAGTCAGTCGTGGAGTTGGTGGCAGGGTTTGGGCTGTTCACAGACCTGTCTTTAGCTTATTGACATTCTCCTGAGGAGGTTCATGGCCATGCTGTTGTCCCTCTGCCCGTTCCAGCCGTGTTCTGTGGCGACCCAGGGACCCCAGCCCAGGGCAGGAGGGAGGACAGAGGCTTCACCTACCGCTCCTCCGTGTCCTTCTCCTGCCTGGCCCCGCTCGTGCTGGTGGGATCAGCCCGCAGGTTCTGCCAGTCTGATGGCACGTGGAGTGGGACCCAGCCCAGCTGCATAGGTAAGGGCAGATCCTGCTTCCAGTGAAGAGCTTTGGGCCCTCACCCCCCTCCCCTGTTGGTTTTCTTTTCTGAGTTTGCAGGAATGAGCGTTTTGTTGCCCTGAAAACGGGAATGTGAGGGGTTGGACTCAATGACCTTCAAGGTCTTCTCCAACCTTAGTGATTTATTGGTCCTGTGAAAGGAAAGGAATTGTGTGGCTGCAGAACTTCACCCTGAAGTGGCACTTTGTGACTGAGCAGCTGCACCCCAAGCGCTGCATTTATCCAGATCTCACCCTTTTTTGGGTACTTTTAGATTTCCAGCACCCAGACCTTCCCCAGGCCCAGCCAGGAGGCCGAGGCTCTGCCCTCATCCATCACCCTGTGCCTCCCCCAGCCATGGGGCTCGCTCTTTATTTATTTCCCAGGCAGTGATTTATCAGGGGGCTCCCATGGAAACCGCAGCAGTGACAAATGACAGAAGCTCAGCTGAGCCAAAGGATGGGAGATGAATTAGCCCCAAATCAGCCACGTTCTGTGGCCCTTGTTTAGTCACTCACCACATCCCCAGGGCCTGGAGACGGCACCGTGTCCGTGGGAAGGGACTGATGAGTCACATCATGAGGAATAAAGGCCTAAAAATAACCAGTGGAAGCAGAGAAGTTGTGCTCTGTTCTGCTTGGGCTGCAGGCTGCTGGCAGCCACCCCTGTCCCACTGCTGGCTTGGGGGGACTCAGTTTACTCCTTGTCTTCCACAGTCCTGTTAATGGGAATATTCTGGGAGGACTTGTGGTCCTTCTCGTAGCGGTGCTGAGCAAGTGGAAGAAGGCAGGCTGGCAATCCTGGGATGCTCCAGCTCCCCCAGCCAGGTCCTGGAGCATCCCAGCACTGCAGCTGAGCAGAGACACAGCAGGGGCTGTGTGCAGAGCTCTGAGGTGGCTCCCACAGCCCCTGCTCTGAACCCCCCACCCCTGTTTTTGCAGACCCCAGCCTGACCACGTGTGCGGACCCCGGCGTGCCCCTTTTTGGGATGCAGAACAACTCCCAGGGATACCAGGTACTGCCAGGGCGGTGGGATCCCCAAAACCTGCCCTGCTCAGCCCATGTCTGAGCCCTGCTGTGGATCTGTGTGCCCCCCTGGGATGATGTGATCCCAGTGTCTGTGCAGGATTAACCAGCAGTGCATTGTATAGGGTATTAATTACTGTGCTAATTAGTAGTTATTGGTGTAATTACTCTTCACGTTTCCATTAATTTTCAGTCCAAATTCCATAGGTGCTTTCCTTTATCTCAGCTCCCACACAGCAGGAAATCTGGGGAATGGAGGGAGAAAACCCCAAGGGACGCCCTGAGGTGCTCCCTCTCCAGCTCCACTGCTGTCCCTGTGGGTGCCCATTCCCTGCTTGGGCACAGGGCTGGGATAGTTGATTCCACGTGGTTACCCCTGCCAAGTGGATCCTTCAGTTTTGCTGCCAATTAGTTATCTTAATCCTGGGGGTTAATGAACTAATTCTAGGTTTTAATTAATCCTGAGACACCATAAGCCTGACTTTTGTCTGAGCTGGCAGTCAGGAGCTGCCCCTGGAGGTCATGTGGGGGCTGTGGGGGCTGGGGCAGAGCGTGACAGGGAAATGGAGCCCTAAAGGGGCTCCAGGAGAGCTGGAGAGGGGCTTTGGGCAAGGGCCTGGAGCGACAGGACGAGGGGGAATGGCGAGCGTGGAAAACTCCGGGAGCGCCCATTTATTCCGTGCGTGGCACTGGGGGGAGCTCAGGGTTTCTCTGCTGTTGGAACAGGTGGGGAGCATCATCTTTTTCCAGTGCCAGAAGGGGTACCTGCTGCAGGGCTCCACCACCAGGACCTGCCTGCCCAACCTGACGTGGAGCGGCGTCCAGCCCGACTGCGTCCGTGAGTCCTGGAACCAGGCTGGGGTTGTCACTGGGCCAGCTGGGAGGGAGAAACACAGTCTTGGAGGGAATGTTATTAGATTTTTAGGAAGATCGGGAGATGAGGAAGAAATTCTCCCCTGGGAGGGTGGGGAGGAAACGGGAATCTTCTCGTTAATTCACCTGGCTGGGAAAAATCCAGGCATGGCATTTCTCAGTGAGCAGAGAAAGCTGTTGGGTAAAAGCTCTTCCAGGAGGTTTCTGTCCCTCTTTGGCCCTCCTGTGTCATACAAGGGTGGTGCCCCTCATCTCTGTTTCCCTTGTCCCTTCCAGCTCACCACTGCAAGCAGCCGGAGACACCTTCCCACGCCAACGTGGGGGCTCTGGATTTGCCATCCCTGGGCTACACCTTGATCTACTCCTGCCAGAGCGGGTTCTACCTCACCGGGGGCTCCGAGCACAGGACCTGCAAAGCTGATGGAAGCTGGACAGGAAAACCCCCCATCTGCCTGGGTAAAGCCCTGGGCAGGGGTGACCTGGGGGTGTGTGTGTGCCAGCAGCTCTGCAGAGGGGACACTGCACCCCAAGACCCCACCAGAGCCAAGGGACAAGACCTGGGGGGGGACTCAGTTCTAAAGGGTCAGGGTTCAGAGGTGTCCAGAGCCCATCGTTTGGGTTTGACTTTCCTTCCCTCGAAAGGGGAGGAAAATCACAGCCTGATTTTCAGCTGCTGGGAGCTGGAGCCACGGGAAGGTCTCTACAGCCAGTGCTTTGGGCCTTGAAGCAGAGCTGTGTGTGGGAACTCACTGTGGACCTTTCCCTCTCTTCCAGCCGACGTCCGTCCCAGCGGGAGGCCCGTGGGCACCGCGCGGGACCCGCCGCTCGCCAAGGCCTCAGGTGTGGACTAGGATCATTCCCATGGTGCCCTTGTCAAAGCCAGCCCTCCCCAAACCCAGCAGAGCCTTGCTGGGCTGGTGGGAGCAGCCCACATGGCCCCCACCCCCAACCCTGTCCGTGCTTCCCCGGAGAAGTTGTGCATCAACACCCCCTGCCCTCCCCTGGGCACTCCAGGGATTCAAGGGTTGCAAAACCTTTTAATAGGTTTTGTTGGCTTTTCCTAATAAATTATTTTGGGGGTTGTTGGTTTTTGGGTTTTTTTTAAAGCTTTCATGCTGGTTTTTGTCAGCAAAACCAAATTAAGGTCATCGGCTCCTTTGTTCTCCTCTCCTTGGCTTCGTCCTTAGCGTTGACGGTGCAGAGAGAGAGGGTGGGATTTGAGATATGGAATTATGTATCTGTGAATTGAAAGAAAGAAAGAGAGAAGTTCTTCTCTGTTTTGACTCCTGAAAAAAAAACCAACCTGGAAACCCACGGCAGTGCTGTTTTGGTGCATCCCCACCTGCTGTGCTTTTGCAGTGCCCGCGGACGTGTTCGCCAGGAACTCCCTGTGGAAAGGCTCCTACGAGTACCTGGGGAAGAAGCAGCCTGCCATGCTGTCTGTCACCAGCTTCGACCCTGCCACCAGTAAAGTCAACGCCACCTTGATAGACCACAGCGGTGTGGAGCTCCAGGTGTCTGGTGAGGGCACGAGGTGGCCTTTTGTGGGGATTCACACTTGGGGTGAGGGGGTTTTTCTGCCCTCTCGGCAGAAAGTCAGTTAACAGGTCGCTTCTTTTGCAGGCATTTACAAGAAGGAAGATGTGCACCTGCTCCTCCAGGTTTACCAGATCATGGGGCCCGTGGAGATCTTCGTCAACAAGTTCAAAAACGATAAATGGGCTCTGGATGGACACGTAAGTGCAGGGGGCACCTCGG
>JAWWES010000062.1:3769875-3795037 GCA_035583135.1 Lophotriccus pileatus
ATCTGCAGCCAGCCCTGGCCCTGTCCTCATTAGCCAAACAGATGCAGAGTGCCTGGATTTCAGAAGTGACAGCAAAGTGCTGTCAGAGGGGGAAAGGAGCTGGTTTAGTTATTTCAGCCCAGAGAAAATGATTCCTCTCGCAGACAGGTGAGATAATTAATCATTATCCTCCTCCCAGCACATTTAATATTCCAGGGTGGGCAGGGACTGGGGCCTTTGGCAGCAGCCACCCCCTCTGCCAGCCTTGTGCTCCCCTTGGCACTGCTGGCATTCCCAGGGCTTTTCCAAGCCCAGTTTTCCAGCAGGTTTGTCCAGCTGCTGGAAGGAAGTGGCAGAAACCCTCTGTCCAGTCACTCCTCTTCCTCAAACCTCCACCAGCCTCGCTCTGACGTCCACATTTTACCCTTGAATTACTGAATAACTCTTATTAGGGTATAAACCACCAAAAATAACACCAAACCATCAGAGAGACAAGAAGGATGAGCTTGGAAAAATGGGATTCAGGGGCAGGAACCACCAAGCTGGAGGTGCTGTGGCTCCCTGGGTGCTGGGATGGGAGCTGAGTGCTGTGTGTCCTGCCTAGTTCTTTCAGGTGCTTTTTGTGCCTTTAGGACTGTCAGGGTAGAATAGTTTTGCTGAGCTGAAGACACTTTACTTTGCCCTCAAGCTGCTTTATATCCTTATTTCTGTATTGACACATCTTTCTCCCCCACTCCAATCCAGCCTTAATTTCCAACTGTTAATCAGGCAAAGCACCGGGGCACGATGGTCTGTAATTAAAGAATTAAAGCCCTACCTGAAGAATGCAGATGTGAAGGCAAAATTGAATTATTTAAATAAAGCCAGGCCATTAATTATGCATGTCCTTCAATCTTTCATCTCTTGATAAGCTCCAGCAGCTTTTGGAAGGGGGAAAAGAAGAAGTTTCAAAGTCTGTGTGAATTAATGAAGTGTGAGAAGCTGGTTTGGGGCACTGGGAGCTGCAGCACAAGGCTGAGGGAGCTGGGGGGGGAGCTCAGCCTGGAGAAAATGAGGCTCAGGGGAGACTTTTCACTCCAAAATTACCTGAAAGGAGGTTGGATCCAGGTGGGGGGTCAGGATCTGCTCCCAGGGAACAAGGGACAGGACAAGGGGAAACGGCCTCAAGCTGCACCAGGGGAGGTTTAAGTTGGACATCAGGGAAAACTTCTTCACTGAAGGGGTTTGTCAAGCACTGGAATGGGCTGGAAGGGTTCAGAGAACGTGGAGATGTGGTGCCTGGGGACGTGGTTTCGTGGTGGCCTTGGCAGTGCTGGGTTAATGGTCGGACTCTGCTCCTGGAGGGCTTTTCCAACTCAGTGGTTTGTGATCCCATGAAAACGGCAACAAAAGCCCCCATCTCCTGGGGATGTGGCTGAAATAAAGGAGAGAGGAACCCCAGCCCAGTGTGTAACACCCCCCATGCTGAGGGATGGCAACCCTCACACCTGCCTCAGTGTCTCCTTAAAAACACCCTCCCAAGTCCAAGAGGATCTGGGACACCCCTCGCTGCTGGGGAGGGGAAGGAGGGAGGGGAGGGGATCCCACATTCCCAGCATTAGCAGCAGATCAGGGATTGCACTGGTCCAGTGGAGCACAACCCCCTTTTCCCTGGGCTGCTGGGCTTGGCTTCCCTCCCTTTCCCTGCTGCCTGCTCCGTATTCCAGCCCTGCCAGCGCAGCAGCCTCCAATAAATATGTCAATACCAGCGTGAAATCATCAGGTCGTGATGCCCTTGGATTGGCTTTATGGAGGGAGATGATTGGAAATATTTATGTGTGATAACTGGGCTGGGAGAAAAAGAGTAATAGAATGGAAGGAGGTTATTAATGTTTGCTGAACAGATTTACTGGATGTAATCAAATTGCAACATATGCTGGGGGGAGGAAATCAACAGTGTTAGCGAATTGCAGCTCAGGCCTGGCTTGGAGCTGCCAAATCCTGAGTTCTGCTGCAGTTTCTGCTGAAAAACAGCATTTACAGTTATCCCATCCTTGCCACCCGTGGAATTAAGGGGTGCTGGTTTGGCAACAGGCACAGTAATTCCCTCTGCTTTGGGTCAGGGGCTTGTGGTTTGGGGCAGAAGGGCTGGTGGTTTGCGTTGGTTTGAGCACAGGGTGGGGGGTTTTGGGACCAGGCAGGCTCAGCCCTGGGCCTGCTGGGTGATGTCAGAGTGGAATAGATGGGAGATTGGGAAGGAATCCTTCCCTGGGAGGGTGGGGAGGAGCTGGGACAGCCACGGGGACCGGGAGGGCACGGGGAGAGCCACAGGAACGGGATGAAGGACTTCACTGGGAGCATCCCATGGGATGCCCAGCCCCTGCCCTGCCCTCAGCAACTCATTCCCAACATTTTGAGGTGGTTTTAACTGGAATTTTCATATTTTAAACTAAAAATCCAACCCCCCTCCCCCAACCCCGAGCTACAACTTATTCAGAATACAACCATCTGCCATCCTAAAATAATCCAAGCTCCAGCAAAAACAAGCCCAGGAAAACCTCCCTGAGCGTTGCCTGCGTGCCCAGTGGAGCGCAGGAGGAAAAGAAGAGCCTGAATTGGCAGTTTCTCCCACCTGTGATTTACTACTGCGCTTTTTATAAATTAAATATACCCCTAAGCTGGCCCTGCAGCCCGAGGATGGAGAGCTGAGGGGGTGTGAGGCAGGGGCAGGAATTACTCCCGGGAAATGTTGCTCCCTTTGCCCTTTTAAGCAGTTATTGCAGCTCGTTAGGAACGAGGCGCCGGGGGGGCTGTGAAATCCTTCACCTCTGCAGCCACCCTTGGCCTCCCTCCCATTCCGGCACCCAGAGCACGGCACAGGGTTATTAAATAAAGCCTCCAAATTGGAGGGGCGTGTTTGCACCTTGCGGAGACAAGTAAGGTTGGGGAAGGTTAAGTGGAAAAGGCAGCAGAGGGCACTGGAGGGGAGCTCTGCTCGAACCCTGGGACAGCTCCAGGAGCATCTTCTGCCGTTCCTTCCATGCCCAGAAATCCCCACGGAGTCCACCCTGTGCTCCCACCTGGGGTGGGCTGGGAGGGCTTTTTTCCACACTTAATGTTCCTGTGGTTCTGTGACACCCAGGAGGAGCGAGGCCTCACCATCTGCTGCAGCTCAGACCCCCAAACTTCCCCCCTGAGTTGGTAAATCTGCATCTTTCCAGCCCATAATCTTCCTGCTGCTCCTCCAGGAGCCGAGGTAGGAGCAGCTTTGCTCCCACTGTCACTGCAGCCTTACACGTTCAATCAGGTTTGGGGTTTTTTTTTTGCCCAGATTTGCTTTTTAAAGCCTCAGAAGTTCAGTCAGGCTTTCCCACATGAGCTCTCCTTGCTCAGACACCGAGTTGTTTCTGGCCAAGTGAAAACCTTCTGCTCCGTGAAGTAATTCCGCGTTTTCGGAGCGCGGCTCGTCGGCGCAGTCGAGCCAATGGGATTGTAGCTATTGATTTTTTCCCTGCTTCTACCACTATTCAGTGCCTGGAAAACATTGTTGGAGCAAATGATAGTCACTCCAGGGCAGCCCTGTAATTGCAGGAGCTCAGCAGACAATGTCCCTGCGTGTTACCTCGCTGTCCTGCCGGCAAATTCTCCGCAGAATTGAAAGGAGCTATTTAAAATCCGTGCTCCCACCCCACCAAAGAGCCCAGTGCCACCCTCTGTTTGGTGCTGTGCAGGTCAAGAGCGATGGAAGGGGCTTCAAGCTGGAGTGCTTGGACATGGGGTCAGCTCAGAGGGGCATCCCAGAGCACCAGGTCGTTCCTGCACGATCCCGAGTGTTGGGGCAGGGTGAGCACAGCACCAAGACCTGTGGCTGCCCCATCCCTGGGAGTGTTCAGGGCCAGGTTGGAGCAACCTGGGCTAGTGAAAGGTGTCCCAGCCCACGGCAGGGGGTGGAAGTGGATGATCTTTAAGGTCCCTCCCGACCCAAACCCTTCTGGGATTCTGGGATTCTGATGCTGCTGCACCGAAGGAACGGAGAGAGGGGGTTTTTTTTTGGAGCTGCCAAGTCGGAGTTGGATGTGCTGAGCTCCTTTGGAAACCCCCTGGTAAACAGATGGGAGCTCAATTATGTTGGCAGCAGAGTGTGGTTTGAGGATGTCACAGCCAAGCGTTGTCTGCGGCCCGGGGAGTGACCACAGCGAGTGCCAGAAGTGCCAGGACAGGGGTGAGGGTGGGGGAAACCTCCACACAGATCCTACACCCTGGAAATGGGGGTTGTTGGGAGCCCCTCCACGGTGCTGGACCCTCCTGTGCCTCCCCATTGCTGCCTCGCTGGGACTGACCCCCTTCCAGCATCTGCAGGGGCTTGGGAGCTAATTAGCTCCCCGGCAAACCATCATTAAGAGGCCCAATCAACATTATTTCGCTCAGAACAGGAAGCAGCTGTCCCTGCTCTGCATCCAGGGATAATTGTACCAGGCATTAACCCCCCCCTGCAGGGCTGCCTGGGGAGGGGGGTCTGCCCTGTGAGTCCAGGTGTGGAGGGGGTGGGTTTGCCTTGGGCCTGCTGGGTGTTCCAAGAGCATTCCCGTTATGTGGAAGTGGGATGGATCCTGCCTGCATCCCCGGGGTTACATGGGATTCACACCATCTTGGGGGGAGAACAGAAGGGACCCCCTGAACCTTCTTCAGCAGCTCTGTGTCCCCAGAGGGGCGTTACAGAGGTGGGGACATCTCCAAGGTGGATGTTTTTGTCCCTTGGAACCACCTCTGTGCTGTGGCTCGGAGGGACCCTCTGGGTACCAACTCTCCGGGGTTGGGAGGCAGATAATGGATTGTGCAGCTGGGTCAGGGCAGATGTGAGTGACCCTGCTCTGGAGCCACGCTGGAGTTAACTCCAGCAGCCAGGAGCGGCTCAGGAGGCACAGCCAGGCCATCCATCACTGTCCCCAGCAATTTGTCCCCAGCAATTTGTCCCCCGTCTCCCTCAGCTCAGCCCACGTGCTGCAGCCGCCTGCCCAGCACGGAGGACAGCAGGAACAAACCTGCCATCACCTCCAGCTGCCCCAGGAGGGCAAAGGGACGGGTTTTCTTTTGCAAACCTTCAGCACCGGGGGTTGATTTTTGCCGGAGTTTGGGCTGTGCTGCCCACGGAGAGGAAACCTCTGCGGGGATGGAGCTGGCTGGGTGCCCTGTGAGCATCCCTGGAGCTGCCTGGCTGGAAAACTGGCAGGCAGGTGCCACCTGGAGAAAGCTCAGGCTGCTCAAACGTCCTCCTCTGCACAGCCAGCACCTCCCCGAGGGCAGGGAAGGCGACACTTGCAGAGGAACGTGGCTGGGACGTGGCATTTTGCCTCCTAAAGGAAGGGACTGGGTTGTTTTCTTCCATCTTCAAAGCTTCTCCAGCCCTCTCAGAGCCTGGGGATGCTGTGCTGGACCTTGACAGGGCAGGAATTCCATCCAAGAAGGGTGCTGATGGTTTTGGGAAGGACCACGATGAGGCAGCTCCTGGCCAAGGAGGGAAAGAGGAGAGAACAACCTGGGGGAAAGTGAGGCGGGGAAGCAACTTAAAGCAGCTCCACACTGGTTGTGACTTACATTTTTCCCAACAGAACCTCCCCCCAGTGTGATTTGGTTTTGTGGGTGTTCAGCAGCACCCTGAGAAATATCAAAATAATAATAACAACTATTAAAGGCAACAACACGCAGTGATTTGCTGAGTTACGGGTTAATTCTCACCCAAAAACAAACAATTATTCCCAGGATGTAAAACACTTTAACGATATTAATGGTGAAAAGGAAGCAGTGGCTCTTTTATCAGGGTTTTTTTTTTATTTAGTTCCATTAATACTTTGCTCAATTGATGCATATTCAAATGGCCTAAGTGGGGCCCTCACTGTTTCAATTAGCATTAATGCACAATTATTTTGCTCCATATTTATGCTGCTCTTGCAGGGCTTGGGTTTGGGTTGTTGGGGTGGGATTTTTTTTTTTTTAACATTTGTATGTTAATTCAACATTTAAAATGTCCTTCTCCCCAAACTGAGGAGAGGGAGAGGGATTTAAGGTTAAACACCAGAGCAGGGAAAGGGCTGCCTCTCAAAGAAGGGATAAATCCTGGCTTGTAGCAGATTATGAGATATAATTGTATCTGAGGTGAGGATTGCACACAATCAGTGCATTCCTGGATGGGAATCTGCAGGAGGAGCAAATCCATTGGGGTTTGTGCTGCCCCTGCAGCCTGAATGGAAACGGGGCTGAGCTCCATTGCTGGAGGAGATGCTCAGTTTGGGAATGTTGGCAATCACCTCCCTCCCACACAGCCCTTCTCTTCAGACATGCAAACCCTTGATTTCTGAACCCTTCTTTTTTCACTTCGTTCCCCTTAAATACCTCAACATTTCTTTATTATTTTAAGCATTTCTTTGTTCTCTCCCTGGTATTTTCCCCTGTGGAGCAGGTTTATGGGGGCACAGGCTGGGAAGGGGGTTGTCAGGGTGGCCTCATGTCCTTGGGACGAGCCTGATGAGCTGTGGCTGGGAAATAATGATAAAAAATTATACTGTATAATAAAAACGATATAAAATAGAGATAATAAAGAGTCTTAGTAACGATATTATTATAAAATTATAAATTATAACTATGAAATGGCATTTGGGACTGGTGAAGAACAGGGGTACGTGGAGCAGAGCACACCTCATCCTTCCCCCCTGGTTATTGAGCCTGGCTCCAGCTCTCTCCAACCTCTGCTTATGGCCAGGATGGGCAAAAAGCAGAGCCAGGATTCCCAGAGGAAGGTGCCAACACTTGGGTTCACCCCAGGAATGCTGAGTCCTGATCCTGCCCTTGGCCTCGGGCCAATCCTTCACCCTCCTCCGGCAGCCAGCCGGGAAGGAGACGGAGGATTTAAGACCTAATTTTCCATTAAATATGTACAAGCTAAAAGGGGCCAAGGGGATTTCCAGTGCCAAAGGACATCTGCAACTGCGAGATGAGCAGTTAGGGACAGAGATATTTATAGGTTCATTTATTTTGGCTCCCTTTGGGAGCTTCGGAGGCACCTCTTTGTCCCCTGTGAGCTGCTCGAGCAGATCCTGGGGACAGAAGTTCTCACCCCACCCTCCTGACCATGGTCCCAACAACCAACATTTCCCCTGGAATTGCTCATTTTTCCCTTCCCAGGAGGCAGGTGATGATGTTACTCCTTTGGGTGAGCAGCAGGAGCTTATGGCTTAAGGGTCAGGCCTCATCTTTACCTCATTAAAGTCCCTGAAGCAGAAGAGATTTGAATTTTGGGACCCTACTGTTCCAGGCTTACAAGGAGGTGGATATTAATGCTTCCCTTATTCCCTAACCTGCCATTACGAGGCCCCATCAGCTCAGATTGATTTCCTTCCACCTCCTGTTCTGGCAGGGAGTAAAAACCCACCCTGGGGAGAGCGTGGGCAGCGCCGGGGACGCGGCACAAGGGCAGGTCACGGGCAAGGGGGTGGTTTGGAAGGCAACGTGAAAATGCAGTGGACTCATTTATTTTATTGTTAAGGAAAGCTGGAAGTGAAATCTGTCTCCCTGCGGGTCCAAAAAATGTTTGCACCCCACCTGACCTGCCACAACCCAATCTAAATTTGGCTGCAAATTGAAAATACTCCATTTTTCCCCTCCTCCCCCCCCACCCCAGCCTCATCAATCACAACTCACAGGGTCAGTGGATGCCTTTCTGGCAGTGGGGATTGAGATCTCTCAGGGAACGGCCTCAACTGTGCCAGGGGACAGTCGGGTTGGACATCAGGAGGAATTTCTCCATGGAAAGGGTAGTCAGGAGGGATGGATGGCACCTGATCCAGCAGAAAGCTGTCACACACACACACAGAGCCCCTCAGAACTGCCTGAGCAAACAAGAACTGGCACAGGGAATTTATCCTGGATCAGCCTGTTCTGCCACAGAGCCACGGAGGATTTGAGGAGCCCCAGAGCTGGATTTGCAGTGCCACAAAACCCCGTGCCTGCTCTCTGGAGACAGGGAGCCAGCTTATCCCAGGAGGAACAGAGCGCCTTCTCTGTGGAGAGATGGATTTCTGTGGGCACTATTGTATTCCTCCTTTCTTCCAGCGCCGTTGACACAGTTTGTTCCGATGTTGACTCGAGCGCCGAGTTGGCACCGGGATTTATGGACGTGCAAATCTCCAAGCTGTGAAAATCCAGCTCCACCTGCAGCCAAATCCTAAAAAAAACCCAAAAAACCTTGTTGCACATCCCAGAGTCCCCCCCTGAGCACCTCTGGCCATTGTGTGGCTGAAAGATGAGCCTGGTGGCTGACACGTGGAGATTTAATGCTCTGCGGGCCGTAAATAAACAAATAAGGAAGAGGAAATGGGAATTAATGCCAAATGTTTGCGTTTTCTTGAGCCACAAAGGGAGAAATATTGACTTGAAACAAGGAAGAGCTGGACTGGGGAGCAGAGCTGGGAGAACAGAGGGGTTTGGTGTCATTGAAGATGCCTTTTGCCAAGAGGTTCAGGGACCTCCAGGGACGAACTGAGCAGCCCAAAAGGAGGTGAAGAAATGGCTGAGGGGGCAAAGAACCAGCACCAGCAAAAAACAAGGAGATGCATCTCTTAGGTTTGGGCTTCCCTGGTATTTTGTGCCTCTCATTTTGACCACTGGTCCTCTTTTCTCCTCACCTCTGTATCCCCATTCCCCAAAATTCCCTGCCTGGGCACCCAAACTGCCTCCTCCAGCCCGGCTGAAACGCAGCAGGTGCTGAAGAGAGATGAGACACTTCGAGCTGTGATTAAATCCTGCAAAGGGACATTCAGGGTTCTTTTCAGGCTGTGATCCACGGGGTACCTGAACATGACAGGCACCCAGCTGAATTGCCTGGGACCTTGTTTGCTCGGGAATCACGAGGAGCAGTTTGTTGTATTGATTTGCTCGCACTCCACGCGACTCCATAAACAGCAAATCTGCTGGGGGTTTTCTCTCCTTTTCCTGCAAGAGAAAGAAAGAAAGAAAGGACAAAAAAGGGAAAGAGAAAAGGCGTTTTCGGTGGGTTACAAAAATGGATCTGACACCAGGCTGCCTCCTGATGGGAGCAAAGTCGTTGCAGTGGGAATTATCTTCCAGGAGAAACACAAACTGCGCTCGGAGCCGGTGACCGGGGTCAGGCAGCACCACCCTGGGCCCCCCCCGCCTCCCACCCCACCCCAACAGCAGCTTTTTCACCTTTTCCTCTACTTTTCCCCCTTTAACACCTTCCTGGCTCCAGGAAAGCAGGGTTTGCATGGAGTTACATGGAGTAAATCCATCGGGATGGGGGAAAAGCAGCAGCTCCAGCCGCAGCACCACCCCTGGCACAGCGACACGGGGACTCTGCCCAGTGGGACTGGGCGGGTGAGATCCCACTCCCCCCATTGCAGTGAGGTGGGATCCAGCAGCCCACCTGTGTTTCTGAGGGTTTTTCCCCGTGCCATGCAAGCCCTCATCCCAGGAGCATCAGATCCAGAAGGATCCTCTGGAAGGAGGCAGCACAGAGGGGCACAGGGGGAGCAGGTGAGCAGCCAGAGCCCACCTGAGCACTGATTTCTGGGGCAGGAGGGGAGGGAAAGCAGGGGAGGGGGGTGTTTTTCCTTCTCTTGGCTCAGTTGGAGCCCAGGCAGTCCAGTGGCCAAAGGAGCAGAGCTCGGAGCGGGGAAAGTGGAAGTGCCAATTTCTCATCTGGGAGGAGAACGAGCTTGCAAATTAATCCTGCTAATGAGATGTCAGGATTAGTTTGTCTGTCCTTGTCACCAGGGCAGGGTGACAGCCTGTGAGAGGTGCTGAAGGGTCCCTGAGGCAGCAGCGACTTGATTTTCCCTGGAAGGAACCCAAGCTGCTCCCGGCTGCCCCTCGTCCTGGAGGGCTCCCAGGGAGGAATCCTGGTCTGTGGCAGAGCAAGAGAAGAACTGAGGTGCTAATCCTGCCCCTGGTTGTGTTTTGGCTGAGGAAAGGGAGCTGAGGGGCCCCTTCTTTGCAGGGTGCCCCATCTCCCCCTCTGCCCCATTCCATCCCTCCAGTTGCTCTCTATCAGCACGAAGCAATTAAGTTCATAAGGCATCAGACAATCAGCAGCAGCCCACAAGACGTTGTGTTTAATCATGTACTAATGGCATGTTCTTGGCAATAATTACAAGATAACAGTGTTTGCAGGCTGTAATCAGAACAATTCCAGTAATTAAATCAGCCTTTTGTCAGCAGCTCCTTCCCCCTCTGCCGGGTGTGGGAGCAGCGTGGCAGGACCCCTGGAAGGGGGGGACAGGACTCTGTGTGCTGGTGGCCTGATGCCACCACCATCACTGCTGGCACCACTAATTGGGATCAGAGAGGAACAGGACTGCTTGCAAGGAGCTCCTTGCACAGCATCTGGCTCAGGGAGGCTTCCCAGAGGAGCTGCTCCATCCCTGGGAGTGTCCAAGGCCAGCCTGGAGCAAGCTGGGACAGTGGAAGGTGTCCCTGCTCATGGCAGGGGTGGAATGGGATGATCTTTGAGGTCTCTTCCAACCCAAACCAGTCTGAGGTTGTGTTGCTGCCCTAAAACCCCAACTAAGAGGGGTTGACCTTGTCTTGTGCCCCCCAGTGCCTTTGGATGGAGCACGAGATTAATTTTGTGGCTTCAATCCCCACATGGGCCCTTCACTTAAGAGTTGGCCTCGATGATCCTTGTGGATCCCTTCCAACCCAGAATGTCCTGAAATTCGCTTCTGCTGGTTGGAAAGCTGAGTTAGAAAGGGCAAAGTGAGGTTGTGCCTTCCAATTCACCCTGTGTGTCCCAGCTGACCCAGCTCCTACAGCAGAACAAGCCGTTTTAAAAACAACCCCCTCTCCAAAAAGAGGCAAAAAACCATCGAACAATAACGGCAAGAATTAAAAATAAGCAGTTTTGTGGCTCCTCCAATAATTAACTTAGTTCTCAGCTGTTAATTTACGTACCCAAGGTCCTCTGTTTAATATTCTAATTTGCGGTTAATCATCTATCAAGAGAGAACAAACGGTGATTAGCTCATCTTTAGCTCCTCGAGGGTGAGGGAGGCAATTTGGTCTAATCAATGCATCAGCTCAAGGAAACTTTTGTGTCATTCCTGAATTATTCATGTGCCAGCCTTGCCCCGGGCACATTGGGTGGCCCCTGAGCCAGGGAAGTGTCACCTGGGGTGGGATGTGAGGGTGATGCTGGTGGGTGATCATGGATAACCAAGGAGGAGATGGGGTTCTGAGGGTGGTCCATGAGCTGGTTTAGCTCAGATATTGGGAAGAAATCCTTCCCTGGCAGGGTGGGGAGGTCCTGGCACAGACTGCCCCATCCCTGGAAGTGTCCAAGGCCAGCTTGGAGCCACCTGGGCTAGTGGAAGGTGGTACTTAACGACCCCAGGCCACAGAAATCAAACTGCTTCTTCCTTTTCTCCTTTTCCCAGGGCTTTCAAAGGAGCTGGGAAGGGAAGCACGGCCCTTGCAGGAGCCTCAGCAGGTCTGGCAGGGCAGTTTGTGCAAACCCAAAGGGATCTGTCTCCGTTCCCTTTCATTCTTCCCTTTTGTCTTTCCCATCCCCTGGAAACCAGAGGTGGTGCTGGACTCCACACCCTCGTGTTCTCAGGCCCTTTGTAGCTGCAGGGACGAGCCTGGGAGCAGCTCCTTGAAGCCCTTGTGAGGATTTTAAAAGATTCCACACATCTTTGCTTTGAAAACAAGTCAAGCCTGGCCACGGCCAGGTTGGAACAACTGGGACCAGGGGCTGGCTGAGGTGACAAGGACCTGGGCTGGCTCCCAGGAGAAGCCACCAGGCACCAGCAGATGGGAGAGAAAAGAGCAAGAGCTCCAGACAGCTCTTCCTTGGCATTTTAATTAAATCCTGCTCTTCTTAATCCTCCCAGACAGTGGCTTTGCCAGGCTCTGATGGCTCAGCACCCACTGTTGGCTCTGCTGGTGCCAAGGGATGTGCTGGGGAGTCTCTGGAAGGTCAAAGCTGCCCCTTGCCAGGGCAGAACTCGTTCACCACTGCAGTCAGCACTTTTTGGGAGGTTGTGCTGGCTCCAGAGGCTGCAGGATCAGCTGGAGCAGTGTCCAGGCTGTGCTCCTGCTCCATCCCCTCCCTTGCACTGGGTGCAAGACTGAGGACCTCTCAGGCTTCTGGGGGATTCTGCATCCTCCTGGGATGCCCAGGACACTCTGCAGGCACAGCAGAGACTTTCCAGCCTCCACAGCTCTTCATCTGTCCTGGGAATTGATGTTTTCCTGCTGCAGGGCCCCAGCTCAGCTTCAGCCCTTGGTCCCTCCTGGAAGTGGCTTTTCCCTGCTCCAAGGCCACAGTTCCCAGCCCCTCTGTGTCCCTGCAGGAAACTTCTGTGCTGCAGTTTCCCTTCTCCCAGTGCCTTCCAGCCCTGCCACGTCCATCCCAGAGGTGGGAAGGGGTTGAACGAAGGGGTTTCACCCTTTTCCCCACCTCCCCCAAAGCAAAGTGTGGAGCTGGATCCTCCAGCCCCTTCCAGCGGGAAAACTTGGGTTTATCGGGAATATCACCGCCGCGGGCTGGCTGGAAGAGGGAATTCCACGGGCTGGCAGCTCCCTCTCGTGGGGAAAACGGCAGCGAGGAGCTGGAACGGGCTGGAATGGAACATCACCCCCAGATGTGCCGCACAGCTGGACAGTCCCAGGGATGCCCCGAAGGGCTCGGACGACCTGGATTATTCCTCCCGGCAGAGAACCGGGATGAATCTGCCCCAAAACGGGAGACAAATGCTCAGCCAGGCTATTCCTTCCCCTCTCCCAGCAGCGGGTTTTTTGGGGGGGATTCGGGACGGGGTTGGGTGTTTTCCAGCGGTTTCATTTCCACAGGCACTTGGGTTTCAGTCTCTCTTGTCTCTGCCATGGCACCCAACGGGCTGTTTATTGGATGAATATTTATAATTTTTTAGGTTTTATTTTAGTAAAAGACAATCCCCTTCAAGTGAGCTGATTCAGTTTGGGTTTGGAAAGGGCACAGGGAAGAGAATTTAAATGGGGAATGAGGACAGGACACTTGGAGAATCGTGGAGTGGCTTGGGTTGGAAGGGATATTAAGGATCATCTCGTTCCACCCCTGCCATGGGCAAGGACACCTTCCACCAGCCCAGGTTGCTCCAACCTGGCCTTGGACACTCCCAGGGATGGGGCAGCCACAGCTTCTCTGGGCAAGCTGTGCCAGGGCCTGCCCACGCTCCCAGGGAAGAATTTTTTCCCAATATCCCAAAGAAATCAACACATTACAGTTCTTAATCACCCATCTTGTTTTTTTATTGTCCATTTAAAAAAAGTTGGTGGTTTTCTACTCACAGTTATAAAATAATCCTATTTTTTACAAAGATTTACAGCTCTGTGAGTGCCCAGCCCTGAACGGGGCTGGACCTGGGAAGTCCCTTAAATAACCAAATGACAATTTGGGGGAGAAAAGGGGCGGGTGGGGCTTTAAAAATTAAAATTTAAAAAAAAAGGAAAGGACAAAAAAAAAAAAAGAGGAAATTTCAATGAGCCCTTTCAGCCCCAAGCAGGACATAACAGAGTGGGAGGGTTTGTAGAAAAGACAATTTATTTCTTTGGGGAAGAGGCGCACAGGGGAACGAACCCCAGTGACGAGGACGAGGCGACTCTTTATCCTCCACCACTCCCAAGCTGGTGGGATTGGGTTCTTCCCACCCCCAAAATTAAATTCCCAGGGATGTGCTTGCTGAACTCTGGCTTCTCCTGGGCTGGTGGGAGGGCTGGAGGTGGCTCCCTGGCAGGGGGGTTGCAGTGTTGTGGTCTCTTGGTGGCTCGGCTGGTGCCGGCGGCCCCTCAGTACAGGGGGCCCTTGACGGTGCCCGGCTCTGGCAGGCGGGCAGCGGCGTAAGCCGAGGCTCCCAGGCAGGCAGCAGGCTCACAGAAGCCGGGCAGTCCCGTGGGACCGGGCAATCCCGGCCTGCCAGCCTCTCCCGGGGCGCCCGGCAGGCCCCGCTCGCCCGCTTTGCCGTCCAGCGCCTGGCCGGGGATGCCGGGGAGACCTGCAGTGGGGAGGAGGTTTATGGGGTGAACAATGGGCAGGTTTTGTAGGATGGAGCAGAAAATTCAGAGCCACTCCTGGGCTCGCCATCCCACCAGCAAGGGGCATCCAGCCCTGTCTGTGCCGGGCACGGAGGGACTCACCTGGGATCCCCGGGAGACCCGGCATTCCTGGGTGGCCACGGCCAACTTCTCCCCTCTCACCCTTCTCTCCTCGCTTCCCTGTGGGAAGAGACAGGGAGGGAAGGAATTGATGGAGCCACAGCGGGAATAACGGACCTTGGAGGTGGCAGAGGAGGCAGAGCCAGCCCCGAGGAGGAGTTTGGGACCCACCTTTAGGTCCGACGTTGCCGATCTGCCCGGCAGCTCCCAGGATGCCAGGGACACCTCGGGGCCCCATGGGGCCGTGTGGGCCCTGCTCACCAGGAGGCCCTGGGGGACCAGGGGGGCCAGGGGGTCCCACGGCACCCACTCCCCCCAGGGCAGCTCTCTTGGCACTGACCGCGACCTCCGCCAGCTGCTCTGTGGGGCAGAGAGAGGCCGGGATGGGATGGGATGGGATGGGATGGGATGGGGTGGGATGGGGTGGGATGGGATGGCTGCCACCTGCCTGGCAGTGCCCTGCTCACCCCTCACCTTGCAGCATCTTCAGCACCACGTCGACGATGTGCTGGTCCCCGGCGTCCCGGCCCTGCCGAGGGACAGGCCGTGAAGGGACATCGCTCCTTCTGTCCCCACCTGCTCCCACAGAGCCACTCCCATCCCAATCCCCTGGTCCAGAGCACCCCCCCTGCACCCAATGGCACCTTCCCACCCTTCTCTTTTCCATCCTGCCCCAGTCCAGGCGCTCCAGCCTCAGCTCACACCGAGCCTGCTCACGCTGCTCGTGGCATTAACTTCCTGCAGCCACGTTTTTGAGCCTAAAATGAGGTTTATAGGAAAAAATCTCCACTCAGGAAGGCTGCAAAGGCTGTGTTGCAGCTAAACCTGCTGCTGGATGGGGATGGTTTATGGGTGCTGGTGAGAAATACAGAATTCTTCTTTCCTAGGAAGACAGGATCCCCAGCTCAGACCTCTTGGAGAGCTCGGCAGCCCCTTGAGTGGAACAGCAGCCACTTCCCAAGGGAATTGGGCGGGGAAGAAGAGGTCAGAGGCAATTCCCCTGCAGGACTGGAGGAGCTGGAGGCAGCAGGAGGCGAGGGGGGTGTGGGGCTGGGGGGCACTCACCGCTAGGCCCCTCTGGCCGGGCATCCCTGGCACTCCGCGCTCCCCCACCAGCCCCCGCGGGCCGGGGGGTCCCGGGTAGCCCCTCACACCCGGCACTCCGGCGTCCCCCGAGGGGCCAGGGAAGCCCAGGTCGCCCTGGATGCCTTGCTGCAAAGGGAGGGAGAGAGCCTTCAGGAGCTCAGCCCTGTCCTGGGCACGGGGGCTGCACCCCGAGACCCCAGAGATCCCCCGTGTCGAGCACTGCAGTCGTGGTGCACTGAGCGTGGTCACTGCAGCCCAATTCCAGGGAAAATACCCTCTCAGGCCACCAGTGTGCAGCACTGGAGCTCCATGGAGCACCACCTGGGAGGATCAGCTGTGGCTGAGGGTCCCTCTGAGCCCCCCTGGCCCCAAACCCCCTCCCTGTGACTCACCTGTCCCTTTGGTCCTGGCTCTCCTGATTCACCCTGGGGACAGAGGACACAGGGGAGGCAATGGGGAGGGAGCAGGACCCTGGGGAGGCAGCTCGGGGGGATGCACATGTACCCCCCAGAGCACTTTTGGGGTGTGCTGCTGTGGGGCCATGCTGGGCAGCAGACCCCACAGAGGCAGGGACCCACAGCCACCCCGTATCCCTGCACCCCACCCCAGGACCCATCTGCAAGCACCCACCTTCTCTCCCTTCAGCCCCGCCAGGCCATGAACACCAGGGTCTCCCTAGAGGAAAAGCAACAGCAGAGATGAACCTTGCCCTACCAGGAGCCACCCCCTGTGCAGGAGAAACCCCCTTTGGACACGGTGTGTTCCGCTGGGATGTGAGGGAATTGTGGAGGATGTGCTTGGAGCCAGCCCTGCTCAACACGGGGTCAGCCTGGGCAGGGGGGATGTACTCACAACGCTGCCTTTGGGGCCAGTTTTCCCTGGAGAGCCCTGGAGAAAGGAGAGGGGGCTCAGCCCAGCTCAGGGCACGTTCCCAGAGCTGGGCCCTGGCCAGGCAGAGCACTCACCTTGTCTCCTTTGACTCCTGGCAAGCCTTGGGGTCCCGGGATCCCCGGAGGGCCCTGCTCGCCCTTCGGCCCCTGGGAATTAAGGGAATATGGGGGAAAAGGGAAAAATGAGTGAGAAGAGGCAAAGGGAAGACCTTCCTCCCCCATCAGAGCATCCTCCCCCAGCCCATGGGATGCATGAGCAGCTACCAATTCCCTTCAACAGCTCTGGCTGTCCCCCTGAATCCAGGTTCTGAGAAGGAATAGGGCAGAGAGTGATGGAGGAGCCTCCCCCAGGCTGTGCCAAGAGGGAGAATCGTCCAGAGATGGGAGGAACAGGGACAAAGGTAATTTTTGGGCCATTCTTCCACCCCAGGAAAGCGTCCCAGAGGGTCCAGGCAGCCTCTCCCCCCTCCCTGTGCTGGGAGGAAATTCCTCTCCCTGCCGGGGCTGCAGACCCAGCGTGGTCCCATCCACTAATCCCTGAGCTATTTGCCCCGGGTTAATCCCTCCCCACCCTGGGGCAGCCAAGCCCAGTGGGATTGAGCCCAGGCTGGATCAAAGGAGGGCTCCAGCCGTGTCCCACTGACCCCTCAGCCCCTCTCTGGGCTCAGCATCCACAGCAGAGCCCCCAGACCCCCCTGGATGTGGGCACAACTCACCGCTCTGCCCTGCTCCCCCGCGGGTCCCACGAGGCCACGCTCGCCACGGTCACCCTGTGGACAGGGCAGAGTCAGGGGCAGCTCCTGGCACTGCCAGAGCCCCCCCAGTTCCCCCTCGACTCACCTTCAGCCCAGGGACACCCGGCGGGCCCTGCTCGCCCCGAGGGCCAGGCTCGCCCTAAAACAGAGGCAGAATCACCCAGGGCTGCTCCTCCGTGTCCTTCCCGAGGGACTGTCCTCGTCCCTGCAGCCACTGGTGGCCAAGGAGGTGATGGACACAGGGAGCAGTGACCCCGTGAGGGGCAGAGCGGGGCATAAACTGCCCAATCCTGCTTTTGGTTTGAGAGGGAACAGGGAAAAGAGAGAGAAAAAGGGAGAGAGCAACCCTGGGGCTGTGCCCAGGGGGGACACGGTGACACTCTGTACTTACAAGCTGCCCTGGGGCACCGGTGACGCCGGGGTGGCCACGGGCACCCACTTCACCCTGTGAGGAGACAGAGGTGGCTGGGGGACAGCAGGGATGGGGAGGGGACAGCACGGGGACAAGGCTGAGGGCACAGAAGCCGTGGGGTCACGGGGTGGGTGCTCGGGGGGATGGGGGTACCCACCTTGTCTCCTGGGCCACCTTTGCTTCCCGGCTGGCCTGGCAAGCCCTGGGGAAAGCAAGCTGGGCTCAAACCCCGGGCACAGCCCTGCAGGCACTGTCCCTGCTGGGTGCTGGTTCCCACCCAGTCTGGGGGTTCCCACAACACTCACAGCTTGTCCCCGGTGTCCCGGCGTGCCCGGGTGTCCGGCCTGTCCCACACTGCCCTGGGAGGGACACAGAGGGTGTCACAGCCGGGGCAAAGAGGGGGGCACTGCCACACTCCACCAGCCAGCAGCGGAGCCAGGGGCTGGGAGCTCATCCCGCTTGCCATCCCTGTTTTTCCCAGTGAGCACTGGCACAGGGAGCAGGGTGTGTCCTCACCTTCACCCCCGGGATACCCGGCGTGCCGTCCTTGCCGTCAATGCCCGGCAGACCCTGCAGCAGGGGGGGAGAGTCACTCAGTCACCTCTGACAGGGGCTGAAAGGCTCGTGGGGGGACAAAAAGAGCAGGGAAGGGACAGGAAAGCCTCAGCCCTGCCAGGGTGCAAGGGCACAGGGTGGGACAGAGAGGGATCTTCTCCCTGCTGGTTCCCAGACCAGCTGTACTCACATTCTCCCCCTTGGGGCCGATGTCCCCCTGGGGTCCCCTGATGCCACGGCCACCCTGCAGCAGGAGAGGGCAAGTGTCACATCAGTGTCCCTCTGGGGCAGGAGTGGGGCTGGGAGAGGGAGGAGCCCCTCTCCATGTGGGAATGATGCCAGGGTGAGGCACAGGGGGACACTGGCACTGCCCAAGGCAGCAGCTCTGCCCCCCAATGATGGGGGTCACCTACCAGATCTCCCTTCTCACCAGGGTCCCCAGGTGGTCCCTTGGGGCCTTCCTTGCCCTGCAAGGGAGAAAGACCAGGGCTGAGCAGCGAACTGGGGGGTCCCCAAGCCCTCAGGAGGAGAGTGGGGGGAACTCACCGGCCGCCCGGCCGCTCCGACGGACCCCACCATGCCCTTGTACCCAGCAGGGCCCTGCAGAGAGAGCAAGCACAGGGTGGGGGTCAATACCTGGCACCCCAACCTCCAGCCCCAGCCAGCAGGAGGCAGGTCCAGCTCCCCGAGGTGGCCCAGCACATGGGTGACAGTCCCAGCCATGGGATCTGGTCCCGTCCCCCCCGAGCAGCCCAGCAGCACTCACCGCCTCACCCTTGGGTCCTGCCATCCCGGGGTACCCCCTCGGGCCCTGAGGTCCCTGCAGGGAAGGGAAAGCACAGGCAGTTTAGCTGCAGAGCACCCCCCTGGAGCAGCCCAGGGGGAGGCTGCAATTACAGCAGAACCCAGAGCTGGGAATCGGCCTCTTTGGCCAAGCACGAGGTGTTTCAGCCCCTCCTAACTCTGCAGCCCCCACAGCAGGTGCTTTTCCAGCTGTCGATTCCATAACGCCAACGGGCCCAAACTGGAGTCTCTTGCCCTGCCAAAGCTCTGCTTCAAAGCAGCTCTGCCCTTTCCTGGACCGAGGGCTCAGCCCATTAATTGCTTTTCATCTTCAAAGTGCTCAGGGAGCTCCTGCAGCTTTAATCCAGGGGCTGCACCCCCACTCAGGTGGGGTAAGGGGGGCTCAGGGCACGGGAGAGCTTTGTCCTGGCCCAGGAGTTATCCATGAGGTCTCCATTGGGAGAGACAGTGACATCCATGGGTGGGAGGAGGGAGATGGGTGGGATGAAGGCTTTGCTGCCGTCCCAGAGCTCTGTGGGACACCCTGGGGTCACCTCCCCGGTGTCTGGGGCCAAGCCCAAACTGGCCACCCCCAGTTTCTGGGGCCCTGGAGGGGTGGAGAAGCAAAGAGAGGCGAGTGTGTTACCGCAGGGCCTGGGACTCCTTGTTCTCCAGAGGCACCGACGTCGCCCTTGGGGCCCTGGGCAGGGAGAGAAGTGAATGTTGGGGGGGACTTGGGGGTACAAACTGCCCTGGGGACACAAGACCCCCTCACCTGGGGGGTCTTTTTTCCCCCCTTTTCTCCCCCCAAAGGGTCCATGCCCTGCTCCTCCAGAGGCAGGGACACCTGGATGCTGCTGGGAACTCACCTGCCCCCCTTGCCTGCCGGGCTCCCCGAGGGCACCGGGGCGGCCTCTGTGTCCCTGTGGGGGAGGGAAGGAGATCATGAGCACCCCTGGCTGTCCTGAGAACCACCCAGCCCACCCCAGCCCACCCTGGGAACATCCTGAGGCAGTGGCAGGGTTAGGGTTAGACACAGGGTCTTTGGGGCTTTGGCACAGGGTCCCACCCCCAGCAAAGGGCTGGGGGGAGCTGGGAAGCCACTCCAGGCCTGTCCCACGGCACCTTTGGCTTCGGGGCTCTCTGTGCACGTGTGTCCTGGTGCTCCCAGGGGAGCAGGGCTCTTCCTGAGCATCCTGTGGCTCCAGAGCAAGGATGGATCCTCCGCTCTGCCACAACACCTGCTGGAGGTGACGGTCCCTGTTCCCCCCCCAGCAGCTCCAGGGCTCCCTTACCTTCAGTCCCTGCAGTCCTGGGGGGCCCTTGGGGCCTGGGGGGCAGCTGGTCGGGCACTGGGGGGGAAGAAGAAGCACGGGATGAGTTGGGAAAGGACCTGGAGGCTGTGGAACAGCCGTGCTGGGAAGGACGGGCTGCTGTGCCACGGGGGAGCGGTGCCACGGGGGACCCCCTGCTCACACCCCTGCTGCTCCCCAGGGACAGAATTCCAGGGGGGGCTGTATTCCAGGGCCCTGCAGAGCCCTGCTGGAGGGATAAGACCATGGCAGCTCTCACCAGGAAATCAGCACTGCCTTCCAGTCCTTGGAGGTGTCCCGGGAGGCCCTGGAGGGAAGGAGACCATCAGCATCCTCATCAGCATCCCTGGGTTGGTATCAGGATGATCTCCCAGGAGGGGAGGGGTGTGGCAGAGCCCAAGTCCCGGCCCCAGAGCCAGGGCTGAGCCTGGGGGAAGCTTCTCCCTCGTGCAGAAGGTGTGGGTGGCCCGGGGGGATACTCACGGGTTTCCCTGGGGGGCCTGGGGGACCCCGAGGGCCGTCAGGTCCAGGGTCACCCTGGGGAAGAACAGAGCCAGGAAAGGAGATGTCAGGGTGGGGAGGTGGCAGGTGCTTTCCAGGGCTGGGGTGGAGAGGGGTGATGGAGGGGAGGTTTTCCCTGACTCCTCACCTTGGGTCCCAGCACCCCGATCTCTCCAGGGAGCCCAACTTGGCCTGGAAGCCCCTTAAGGAGAAGACAGACATTCCCTGAGGGAAAGAGGTCATCCCCCTCCAGGCCTCCCTTTGGGCCTGCTGGGATTTGAGCTCTCCCAGCACAATTCCAGGCAGGATCCCTGTTCACCCACCCCTCCATCCCCAACCCCCCAGCGTGGCACTCACGGGTGGTCCTGGCAGAGAAGGACCCTGCAACAGGGAGAAAGAGAGCTGGTCTGAGTTCTCCAACCCCCCCCAGCCCCAGCAGGATCCGTGTCCCCAGCAGGGTGATGCCCACAGCACCCCCAAGGCTGCAGCTGGGGGGGCTGGGGACGGTCCTGCCCTGCTCCCACCCCACGTGTGGCAGCAGTGGGTGCATCACCTGCACCCCTGGGAGCAGCAGATACTCACAGGGAGCCCTGGAGGTCCTGGAAGTCCAGGCTGGCCCTGCCAAGGCACAGGAGGAGAGTCAGGAGCAGAAGCAGGCGGGTCTGCTCACCCAGCCCCGGTGCCCCCTCACTGCCAGAACCTCCATCACCGATCCCTGCCCAGCCAGGCCCTGCTGGCTCCAGGAGGGGAAGGTGGGAGCCTGGAGAAGCTGCCCCAGAGCAGCCCCTCACTCACTTTGATTCCTGGGGCTCCGATGGGTCCTGGCTCACCCTTTGCTCCTGTCAGGCCCTGCAAGAGGAGAGACTCCGGAGGTTATTCCCAGCCCCTGGGGTTGTTCCCATGGATGGAGCCGAATCCCTTCACAGGCAGATCCAGCTGGATGAATAATTCATGCTCACAGTGACAGTTATTTCTCTGTTCATTTATTATTGAAGAATATCAACTAAACCCCCAAAGGCTCGTGAAGTGCCATCAGAGGTGCAAAAGAGGACCCTGTAGTTTGAGTTTTCCTCTGATCAGATGGTTCTGACGTGGGACAGACACGGCAAGAGGAGTTTGTTGTGCCCTGGGGACCACAGGCAGGGACCCCCCAGAGGAGCAGGGGGTGGGTACTCACATCAATGCCTGGCTTCCCTGGGGGTCCATCAGGGCCAGGGGCTCCGGGGTCCCCCTTGACACCCTGTAAGAGACAGGAGGAGGGGGCAGGATGGAAGGAGCTCCTCTGGGAGGGGGGACAGCACCAGGGATCTGGGGGGGAGGGCGGGTACTCACCGGGGAGCCCGGGGCTCCAGCAGGGCCTTTGTCACCCTGGGGAGAGGAAGAAGGTTGTAAAAGGGAACTGTAACCCCCCCCAGGGTGGGGGGCTCAGCATCCCTGTCCCCCTCCTCACGCTGGAGCGGGATGCTGGATTCCACAGCCAGGTGGGGAATCGGGATGGGGCTGGGGTTGGGAAGAGTGTGTCATGCTGGGGTTTTGGGAGGGTTTGTGCTGGGGTTGCGGGGGGGGGGGGAAGAGAACTGTGGCTGTTCTGGGTATAAATAGCACTAAAATAACACCTGGGGGCACATCCCAGAGAAAGGGCACGTTCTGGGCTGACCCTGCACCCCTCTGAGCATCCTTGGCTGCCCCAACAGGGGAGCACCCAAACCTCCCTGTCCTGTGATCCCCCAAAACCACTGCAGCCCCCAATTTCCAAGGTGCTCAGGTTGGATGGACAGCTGTTGACGGAGATGGAGGCTCAGCCCAAGGAGCTGAGCTAAAGCCAGGGATGCTCCGTGTGCCGCAGCCCGGGAGCAGCGGGAATCACAGGGAGCAGGAATCCCACGGCATCCCCTGCCCTGCCCGAGCCTCTGCCCCACACACAATGTCCCTCTTTGTGCCTCGGGTCCCCTCCCTCCCTCTCTGCCTCCCTCCCTCCCTCAGGTTGCCGGTTACTCACGTCAATCCCGTCCGCTCCCGGCACTCCTGGGGGACCGGGGGGCCCTCTCGGGCCGGGCTGTCCCGGCGGCCCTCGCTGAGGGGGGGAAAAGGGATGGGATCCCCATCAGGAAGCAGCAGAGGCACCCCAGGACATGCTGGGGGGACGGTGGGAGCCAGGGTGGAGGGAGCACCCCAGGCTGTGCCAGCTCTGCCTCTCCCCGTGGGCTCCTCGCTGTGCCCCCGGCCAGGGCGTGATGGGGAAACCCAGAGGGCATCTCCCCTGCACTACCACCAGCTCCTCATCCCCTGCTCAGTTCCTACCCCTTTTCTTCCCCCTCCTGCCCTGGTCCCACGGGACTCCTGCCCCAACGGAGCAGGACGTCCATGGGTTGAGGGCAGCATTTCTACCCCATTTCTGCCCCCTCATTCCCTGCCACCACCAGGGTCTCCATGGGGCGATGCCATCCCTTGCCAAGGCCCCCCTTGGCTCAGAGCGGGATTTCTGGGAGCACTGGCAGGATTTGGGTGCCGGGGTGGGGTGGGGACCCCCGGCCCTCAGCAGGAGCTGTCCCTGAGCTGGGCTGGCTCCGTGCCCGTGTCCCACAGCCCCGCACAAAAGCTCCATTGAGGAGCTGCAGGGGAGCTCCCGGGGCCCGGCCCGGAGGTTTGCTCAGGACTCTGCAAAGAAAACCTCTGTTATCCTAACGGGGAGTCTTGTGGGGGAAAGAGATTCCAGTCCTGGATGAACATAAATATACAGGGGTGAGGGGAGCTGCTGGTTTGAGCCCTGGATCAAACCCTGCAGTCGGGGAGGGAGCGAGTCCCGATCCCTGGCAGAGCCCCTGAAAGGCACCTTTGTCCTGCCCGAGTATTTCCAAATGGTTCCTTGTTCCCGGAGCTCCCACATCCCCAGACCCTGCCACCACGAGCCCATGGGCTGTTCTAGGAGGGAACTGCCCCCCAGCCTGTGCTGACAGGAGCCACATGGAAAGATTCGCCAAAATCTTGTCTAAAAATCTGGGTCTTAACCAGATTTGACCCCCATCCCGCCGAGGCAGGGAGAGTTTTCCCAGGTGGGCTCCCGGGAGGAACTCTGCCTCTTCCTCTGCACGGCTCATCCCGAGGAGTGGACGGACATCTCCACTTCATCCTGATCCATTTTTTCCTGCCCCTGGGTGAGTTTGGGGAGTCCACCCGGACCCCCAGGACTGGTGGTGTCCCCCCCCGGGGCAGCCCTGGGAGGGTCTGAGCTCCCTCAGCCCCCTCAATCCGGAGCCTCAGCACATCCCAGGAAAGGAGAAGGGAATTTTCCCAGGTGATGGGAAGCAGATCCTGCGGCTGCTGGGGAGGGAAAGGGCAGAGGGGGAAAATAAAATGGAACTCGTTGAGCCAACAAGTCCCAATCTCCAAGTGCCCTCTTCCCGCGGGGCTTTTGGCACGGAGAGGTCCCAGGTGGGTCGGGGTGGTGGGTCGCTCCTGGGGGCTGTTCCCAACCCCCCCCATTCCTGGGAAAAGCCAGGGAAAGGTGCTGGGAATAGAATCCGAAAGTCCGGGGGTGCTCAGCGCTGAGATGGGGGCGATGGGCACCGTCCCCTCTCCATCCAGCCCCTCTCCATCCCTTCTCCAGCCCCATCCCAGCCCGGAGCGGAGCGGGATCGAGCACAGGACTTACGAGCTGGGCCAGGCAGAGGCAGGAGCTTTGGAGCAGGAGCCAGAGCTGGAAGAGCGAGGGACCCCCGGCCATGGCGAGGGCGGCCGGAGCCGAGCGCGGGTGGGCTCGTGTCGCTGAGCCCGGGTTTGGCACGGCCGGCCACGGGAGGGACGGGGGAGGAGGAGGAGGAGGAGGAGGAGGAGGGGGCTCATTAATATGGAGCAGTGGGATGAGGGCAGGAGGCAGCTCCGACCCCCCCTCCAGGTGAGCTCGCGGCTATTTTGGGCTCCACGGCTGGATGGTGACACGAGGGCGGTGTCCACGGGGGGGTGGATACCCCACGCACCTCCCTCCATGCCCAGCTCCCTCCTCGGCTCCTGCCTGTGCCGGCAGCCGCCCCCCGGCTCCCGGGAACACGGCATGATTCATCCCGGAGAGTTCCTCCTCCTCCTCCTCCTCCTCCTCCTCCTCCCGGAGCTCGAAGGCTCCGCAATGAGCCGCTGATTCAGCGGGTTTGGGGGGGCTCAGGAGCCCCCAGGAGCGGGTCAGGGGTGGCAGAGCAGGGCTGGGCATCGTCCCCAGTGGGCACGGGGCCATCCCAGCACATGGACCAGTCGGGACTCCAGGCTGGAATCTCCTGTCCTGGTCTTTATCCCCGTGTCCCAGACCGGCACAGGGAAGGCCGGGGGGGCTCCTGCCCTCCCCACTGCTCTGACGGGCACAAAAAGCTGCTCCGAGCCCCAAAACCCGGTGTTTTGAGACAAAAGTCCTTCCGGCTGCAGGCTGGGAGCACCTCATTCCCCACCCTCCCCTCATGCCCCAACCCCCCCCCCCCCAATTCCCCTTATTTCCTCCAGATGTCCCCCAATCCCCACAAAGGTCCCAAATTCCCCCCATTCGCGAAACCCCCCAAATTCCCCCCATTTCCCCCAAACCCCCCAAGTTCCCCCCATTTCCCCCCAGATTCCCCCATTCCCCAAGTCCCCCAAAGTCCTCCCATTCCCCAAAGTCCTCCCAGTCTCCAAATTCCCCTTATTTTCCCCAGATGTCCCCCAGTCCCCACAAAGGTCCCAAAT
>JAWWES010000062.1:3795137-3812595 GCA_035583135.1 Lophotriccus pileatus
CGCCCCCATTGGCTCCCGCGGCCGCGAGGCGACCAATCCGGGCCGGGCGGGCCGGCGGCGCGCGCGGCGGGGGCGGGCGGCGATTGGCTCCTCCCCGGCGCGAAGCCCCGCCCCCCCTCTCCCCGGGGCGGAAGCCGGAAGCGGCGGCGCCGGCCCCGCCATGACGGGCAAGTCGGTGCGGGACGTGGAGCGGTACCAGGCGGTGCTGGCCGGGCTGCTGGCCGAGGACGAGAACAAGTTCTGCGCCGACTGCCAGGCCAAAGGTAGCGCGGGGTGGCCGCTGGTACTTCCCCCCGCCCCGGTGTCGCCCCCTCTGGGTGCCCCCCCACCCGCCCACCCACGCCGGGGCCTCTTCTTGGGGCTTCTCCGGTGTCTCCTCGGGGACATCTCCAGGAGGGCCTCCCGCGCTCGAGCCTCCCCATCACCGGCTGGGCCGGTGCGGCCACAACGGCGCTGCCCCGGCGGTTTGGGGAGGCTTTGAGGGGGGGGCGGAGCGGCTGGACCGGTGGGGTCTGTGGAGGGGAGGCCCCGGTGGACTGGGGGGAAGAACACGCTGGTTTGGGGGGAAAGACTGGTGGTTTTTTGGGGAAAGAACACGCTGGTTTTGGGAGGAAGACCCCGGTGGATTTGAGGGAAGAATGCGATGGTTTGGGAGGGAGAAGGCGATGGTTTGGGGTTAAAAAAAAAAACAAAACAAAACAAAACGAACGGGGGCAGGTTTGGCCGCAGCGGGGTCGTGCTCTCTGTGAGTCCCAGCGGGATGTGCCTCTGGAAGCGCCTCCCGGTGCCTCTGGAACTCCGGGGAGGGGGGGGAGATGGGGAGGGAACGACCGGGATGTGCGGGCCTTTCCTCGGGCTGGAGAGGGACCTGGAAAAACGCTGTTGTGTAACTGGGGAGGGAATTCCAGCTGGGGAGTCACATCCTGTCACCCGGGGCTGGTCCTGACCCGACCAGGGTTCAAAGGGATGCTGGGTGAGGTAAAAGGAGTTGTAGCATCACCCTGGAATGATGGACCTCTGCAGGAATGCCAGGGGTTTGTCCTCTGCTTCATTTTCCACTGGATTCTCTCCTGGGAGGGTGGGCAGGCCCTGGCACAGGTTGTCCAGAGAAGCTGTGGCTGCCCCATCCCTGGGAGTGTCCAAGGCCAGGTTGGAACAACCTGGGACAGTGAAAGGTGTCCCTGCCGTGGGGGAGGAACTGGATGGGCTTTAAGATCCCTCCCAGCCCAAACCATCCCATGTTTCTGTGATTTCAAGGCCTGTTGTGATCCTGACCTGTCTGAGAAAGGAGTGGGAGGGGGGTAAGAGAGGAACTGGTATCTAAATGTTTGAATTCCAGGAGACAAAACAAGGGAATGAATTTATTTGCTTGTCCCCTGGTGATGCAGATTCTGTTCAGCACTTACTGCTGGGAAATTCTTGTTTTCCTGTAGCAAAAGAGTCAAGGTTGCCTAAAATCCTGTTTTAATGAGCCATTTTTATCACTTGGAGATCTGGACTTGAGCCTTTTTTCCCCACCAAGAGCTGCTGAAAATGAACTTGGAGGAGGGACTGTCTTTAAATCCATCTGTGAACAGGAGACTTGGTCACCTCACTGTGACCCCTAAAAAACTGCAGGGCCACCTCTGAGCAATGGGAAAATTACAGTGCTGGGGTTTGCTTTCAGCCCTGCTCTTACAAACCCCAAACCCGCAGGAACCTCATCCCAAGATCCTGTTTTGCCTTGGAGAGGGTTTCCTGCTCCACACCTGGGTTGGCTGAGGGCAAAAATAGCTGCTTTATCTTGTCTTTTGAGGCACCAGACAGTGACAGCCCCAAGAGGGGGACAAATCCACCCCCCCAGCTCCAGGTTGGATGTGATGGTGGAGCCTCTCCTGCTCCTGGAAGTGCAGAATGCCAGTTAATTGTTGTTATTATTGTCATGGTTGTAATTAAGGTTCGGAGTTCAGCCTTGCCACCAAAGCTGGAAGCAGCTCCTGGCTGGGAAGAGGGAATTGCATCAGTCCTGGAGAGCAGGCTGGGGTTGTCCCCAGTTATCTGATCTGATAGTTATCCACTGAGTGATCTGATCCCATAATTAGCTGCTGCACTAATGAGATTCCTGGAGGTGAGAAATCCCCTCCTGGAGGGTGTGTGTGCAGCGAGGTGTCTCTGCCGGGAGCTCTGGGGAGTTCCTGCCACTCAGGAGCATCTTTTGGGGTGGTTTGGGTGGTTGTGGTGAGTGTGGTGCTCTCCCAGCGAGGCCCTGAGGAGCAGGGGTGGCAGGAAAGGCCTGATATTCCTCCTGGAATAACAGCCAGGCTCCCCTTTGGAGATGGAAATGAGCCTGTGCAGGGTGAAGAGAACACTTTCTTGGATAGAAATGTCTTACATTTCCCTTCTCAGTAAGGGAAGCTGTGCTGAGTGGGATTTGCTGGCTCCAGATGGTCCCTCTCAGCACTTCCAGGGATACCTGGAAGCAAAGCTGCTCATCTGTCCTGGTGACTGGAGTGTTCCAGGCCAGGCTGGAGCAACCTGGGCTGGTGGAAGGTGTCCCTGCCCGTGGCAGGGGGTGACACTGGATGAACTTTAAGGTCCCTCCCACCCCATTCTGGGAAATCTCGGGGTGTTTTTGCTTCTGCAGCAACAAACCCTGCAGTGAGTGCTCAGAGGGCCGTGTTTGGGAGGAACTTGGGTGAGATCTCTCTGCTGCTGCTTCCTCTTTTCTGTGCAAACCTCCTGCCCAGGGGAAGTGGGGGGGGCTGAGCAGTGGGTGCACAGTGGGGTTACACCCTGTGCAGAGCAGGGAGTGCTGGGTTGTCAAAACCCTCTTGTTGAAGGCCTTTGCTGTTTGACTCCCTTGAACCAAACCCCTCCAAGGAGCAGCTGCTGCTCCCCCAGGTGGGATCTCTCCTCCCAGAGCCCTTCCCAGGACACTGGTGTCGCTGCTGTGGTCCCGTGTGTGTGTCCTGGAGATAACAGGGCTGCTGAACACCCTGTGTGGAGCACCTGTGAGCAGATTCACTGCTGAGCACCCGAGTCTGGAGGCTGAGAGGGCAGAGGAGAGGGGGATGTGGTGGAACCTGGAGCTGAGCGTCCCCCAGCGAGCAGAGGACGCCTGTGTTGAGTGGCTCTAACTGGATTCTTCTGCATTTCTGACTCTCCAGCTGCTCTGCTGAACCCTACAGCTAATTCTGTTTGATTCTCTCCTTCTCCCAAACTCTCTCCCCCTCTGCTCTCCAGTCCTATCCACCCCACAGGCTCCTTGGATCCCGCTGTTGGCGTCGGAGCGGCAGGTCCCTCCCCAGGGAGCACCACGAGGATTTCTCTGTGTGTCCAGCGGTTAAGGTTGCCCTGTGCTCCTCCTGGTTTGTCTGACTCTTCCCTCCATCCCTTGTCTTGTGAGACCTGCGGGTTCTGTGCCAAAATCCACCCTTTCTAACTCGGTTAGATGGGAAAACCATTGCTGAGCACAACCCAAGCCCGGATTTAATTCTTTAGTCTTGGCCAAAAAAACACAGGTAGAGCTGTGAAAATCCCTGTCCAGAGGCGGTCAAATGTGGGGATGGGAAGGAGGAAAAGCAGGATGGAGAGCTTGTGGCTAAAGCAGGTGGTTAAGGAAGGATGACTTCCAGTGGAATGAGGGAGTCAGCTTGTGGGGGGAGTTGGCTCAGTCCGGCCGAACTAATATTAATATAAACCATGTTTTCACCCAAAATCCGTGTGACTCAGCTCCTCCCTCAGCAGCCTCTTGAGTCGCAGCTGAATTTCCTTTTCAGTCGAAGCAGTTCAAGGAGTAACTTTTTAAATAGCTGTGGAACAGCTGCATGTGAGGGGGGAGGATCACTGCGGGGAGCGGGCTCCGAAAACCGGAGGGGTGGCACTGAGGCTGCTCAGCCTGGCTTAGGCAATCCTGTGTGAGGAGAAGGCTCAGCCTTATGTAAGGGGAGCTGCCAGAGGGATGCACGTGGGCTCCTACATCCATTTCAGTTCTGAGCTGCAGCCCCGCTGGGCTGTGTGATCTTCCAGGGTTCTGCTCTTCCAAAGGCAGGGGTGAGAGGAGAGTTTTAGGCATAAAGACAGCATTGATTTCAGTTGGATTGAGTGTAAATGTTCAGAGATGGGCTTTAGCCTTTAGTGAGCTGTGATCTGAGGAGTGCTTTGCAGTGAAAGGCTCCGGGAGGGATCACAGATCACAGCTCTGCCCACCCCGACCCTACAAACACCCGCCAAAAAGCACCGAGGGGGGGGATTTGTTGTGGAATTAGTGTGTGTGCTGGGGAGAGTTGTGGGAAGATCCCCTTTAAGAACAGCCACACATGGATTTGTGTCCCCACAGCTGCCAGAAATAGGTGACAGGGATAATCCCCCCTTGGCTCTGGGGTCCTGGGTCTGTCCTAACCCACCTGGGTGGCACAGCGTGGAAATGAAGGCTCCAAAAATGCCAAGCTGCAACTTTAGGGGAAGTTTGTTCCTATAGTAACTGCCAGGAGTTACATAAGGAATCCCACAGCTCCCCTGCCAGGCTCTGCAGTGCAAAGGTAACTCAGCCTCCAAAATGCAGGGGTGGGTGGTTCTCAAACCAGCTTTGGTCTCCTCCTGGTTGATCCCCCAAGCTCCCATCCTGCTGCTCTGTTCACAGGAGCGTTTGGACACAGGGCTGGTGTTGACCTGCCACCTAAATTGTTTGTAATTCATGGAAATTCAGGCCTTCTTGAAACCTGCAAGTTGTGGGATTGGCTGGTGTGTAGTTTTGGTTAAAAACGGTACAGGAAGGACATGGACTGACTATATATGTGTATATATATTTTTTTAGGCTGTGTCATCATCAATATCGGTGATGTCACCCAGTCTCCTTGCCTGGATCGCTGTCATATCGCTGCTTGAAACTGTTCCCTTTCACGGCTGATTTAGTCAAGTAAAAACATCACTTTCTCCCGCAGCAGGAAGGCTCCACCCTGCTGTTCACAGCATCTCTGCCTTCCTCCACCTCCCTCCTCTCTCACACTTCAAAGCACGAGATGGAACCAGAGATAAGACCCGCACTGAAATGCTGCCTCCAAAACCACGGGGGCCCCTCAAATATTGGGTGTTTTTTTTGGAAGATTTCAAGCCTGTTTGGAAGATTCACAGCCAGAAGCAGCTTGGTGGGACTCGGCCAGCGAGGCACCTCGTGGTTCTGGGGAAGAAGAGTTGTCCTGGTTGCCAGTGCACCAAGGAGATTTTTAAGGCAGAGCTGGAAAGCTGTTGGAAGGAATATCCTCAACCTTGTAGTTGCTTCTGGCTCTTCCTGCAAAGGGTGGTTAATATATATATTTTTTCCTATAGTTACTGAGGGGGGGGAAAAAGGACAGAGAAAAGCCCCCAAAACAGCCCTTTTTTCCTTCAAAGAGTGACATAAAGTTGATTTTTTTGGATGAGTAAACTACACAACAGCTGGTCCTGCGAGTTGCAGGTTTCAGGGAGGCCTGAATTCCTACAAAATGCAGAAAATTGGGGTGGCAGGTAAACAGCACCTCCTGTGCCCTGCAAACAGAGCAGCAGGATGGGAGGTCAGGCTGGCACAGGGAGATTGGAGAGCTCCTGAGGGAGGCTGTGAACCTGGCAGGGATGGATTTCCCACATCCCTGTCCCTGGGAATGCCTGGCTGGTGCTGTATCCCCACCCCTGGAGCAGTGTCTGGGCTCCACGGGCACGTTTCCCTGGATGCTCCCAGGCAGGGATAGTTTGCACTGGGAATATTTCCTTAGGCTCTGAGCAGTGATGTTCTCTCCTTCCTTGCCCCTGAAAGCAGCTCTTTTTTTTCCTGCCCCCTTTCTCAAAAGAGCAGTGGCTTTCACAGCCAGCTCCTGTTTTATTTTTAAATGCCTTCTGGAGGCTTGTTGCTGCAGAAAGTGCAGGAGGAGCTTGAGCCAAAATCTGGGGCCTGAATGAAGGGTGAGGAGTGAATCCCCTGGGGGTTTCTCAATTAAAACCCCTCAGGGGGATGAATTCAGAGCAAGTGGCTCACTTGCAGTGGACCCCTCAGGCTGTGCTGGGGTTTGGGAGGGGATTGGGAGCCTTTTCAGTAATTCAGACCATTCAGCAGCCCTTGTGGCATTAATGGCTGTGGCTTAGCTGGGAGCTGGTGTGACCAGCTTGGTATGTGGTGTTTATTTTGACAGGCTGGGATATAAAACAGGCCATGGAAGTGTCTCCTGGAGCCCTGGCTGGGCAGCTGAGCCTCTGGATGGTGCATCCTCCCTCAGGAATCCATTCGAGTATTCAGGGCAGCTTTGGGAAATCGGGGCTGGCTGAGCAAGGGATGCTTTCAAAGCTCGTGATCTTCCTGCAGGCACTGCCAGGCTGGGAATGTGTCCCAGGGGGGGTCTGACCCAACCTAAACGTGGTGCCAGGGCTGGGCTCTTCAGCCTCTTTGGATTCTTCCCCAAAAGTGCTGTTTTGGTGGATTCAGGAAGGATTTGTGCAGGTGTGAGCTGAGGGCGTCCCGACAGGGCAGACTGGGCTGGTGCCAGAGCCTCGCTTTTCCAGGGATGTTAAACCCAGCCCTAATGCCTCAACACGGGCACTGCAGCACCAGGAATGGCTGCTGCTGGTTGTCACTGGGGCAAAACTCCCGGTTTTCCATATGGGAAGGGAGTTTCCCTTTCTCCCTTCAGCTCTGGTGGCTCTGAGGATGCTCAGCCTCAAGGGAACTGTTTTTAGACCCTCAACAAGGGGATTCACGGGAGGAACAACTTCTTTAATGTTTCTTTCTAGTGGTTTAACGAGCTAAAAGTTTCTGTTACGGTGTCCTCAAACCTCCTGGAGATAAACCCATGATTCCCTGTGAGTGTCAGGGTGTGCCCAAAAGCTGCAAGGGGTGATAGTGCCCCAGGGCAGCTCCAGCAATGCTGATTAACACTGCTCTGTCCTTATTCACTGATAAAACCCCATTTTTCTCTAAAAAACTTTCCCCTTCACTCCACCCAGGGCATCTCCCCCTGTTGTATAATGTTCTTTATTGCCCAGCCACCTGCTGGGAGGATTTTTGAAAGCCTGTGTATTAATTTATTTATTTTTTTTTTTAATTTTAAATATTCCCCGGCATAACGAGGTTCCTCCATCCTGGGGCCACCCCGAGCTGGGATTTAGGAGCTCAGCTGTCAGTCCTGCACTCAGTCCTTGCTGGTGCAGCCCCCAAAGTGCCCCTGAAGCAGGAGGGTGACGCTGCACCCCTGAGTCGTGGTGGTGGCACCGTGGCCCGGCAGGTTGTGGTGGCTCGAGGTGGTCCATGTGACACCAGTGAGCTGATTACTCCAGCCCTGCTGTAGTATCTGCCTATTAATCCTTTTAGTCCTCCAAAGGCTAAATATATCTGGAGTTTTAACTCTAACCTTGACTCTCATGCTTAATCCTGCCCGCAGTCTCACGTTATGGGGTAGCTGGGAGAGAATTCCATGTGTGAGCCCAGGGAGGGATCCTGGCGCACCCTGAGAGAGGCTTTTCTTCCAGGTCCTTACTTTTTACCCTGCTAAACTTCTGGATTCTCCTCTGATTGAGTCAGTCCTAGGTTTTGGTGGGTATAATGAACCAACAAGGGTGTGCTTTTAATCAGGTCTTCACCAAGAGCTGTTCTTAAACTGGGAAGTGAATTCATCAGCTCCATTAAATTAATATCGTCCTCAAGGGCCACTCTTGAGGGGAAAAGCAGAAAGGCCAGAAGACTCAATGAAAGCTTTTTTTAAAATCATGAGTTCCCTGGAACAGGTACTGGAGGTGAGGTAGAGGTTTGTCCTGGAAGGGTCCATGAGCCACAGATTGCATTCACAGCCCCAAAGCCCACAGGATACTCCAGACTTCCCCCAGAAATAGGAATTAAACTGTTAACAGCACATCTAGAGCCTCAAACACGGCACTGCTTTTTTCGGGCTCTGAAATTACACTTTCCCCCTCTTCCCCCTCCCACCTCACTCTCATTAGCTTTAGGCTTTGCTATTTTAGCAGGATAACTCTTCATCTGCAGTAATGCCTGGAAAAAGGGCTGGCACAGTTTACTGGAGGCTTTCTGGTCCGTAATTCCTTGGCTTTGGCCACTTTCCCTGTGCAAGGTGACACCCAGCCCGTGGTGGGAGCTGGACACCCAAACTGGGGCTGGCTGGAAACTCCAGCCAGGGGGGTTAATTGTTTTAAAAAAACAACAAAAAAAGAGTTTTAAAACACTCCTTCCAAAGCTGATCTTCCTTCAGCAGGACTGAGGGGTCTGCTCCTGGCTGGGAGAGGGGATGGGAGGACCTGTGGACTCTGCCACCCACCCCCTGGGTGATGCCCTGCTGGGTTTCCTGGGTGGGGGGGAATCTGAGCTCGTTAATCTTTCCCCTGTGTTTTTTTTAATCCCTGGCATGACCTCCCACCCACACCTGGAGCTCTCCTGCCTGCCCCCAGCCGCATGCCAACCTGGAATTCCCACCTGGGAGCCGTGGAAACTGTGGAGTGAACTGATCAAGTGTCTCGTGCTGGGATTGCAACCTGGGGCTCCATGTTTGGGTTTTTTTAGGGGGAAGGAGGGCAAATCCTGGGCTTGGTGCTGCTCTCCTGGCCCGGCTGGGCCTTGCTGCATAAGGCTTGAGGGGATTTGATGGTGCAATTCCCGCCCTGAGGAGTTTTTGCCGCTGTTCCTGCGGCGGTAGGGAATGTTCTGGAGCTGGTTGCACCGCAGTGAGGTTGTCTGAGAAAGAAGAGAGGGGGAAAAAAAAAGCAGGAGCACCAACTTGCCTTGGCATGGCTGATACTTCTGGCTCAGCAGAACTCTGGGGGTTGCAGTGTTTTCTTCCCTCTTCCTCTAAGAGTTGTTTGTTTTGCGTGGATGGAAGAGGGAGGCAAGAAATCTCCAAGTCTAATGATTTCAGCCTCCTGCTGCTGCCTAATTCCAATTTCTGATGTGGAGGAGAAGGCAGACACCTCAGTCCCAGTTCACTTGGTAGTTTCTGAGCTGCTCAAGGCGAGCTTGGGTGGGGGGTGGGTGTGAAACCCCCGCCTGTCTCTTTGCAGGGCCACGATGGGCCTCCTGGAATATCGGGGTGTTCATCTGCATCCGCTGTGCTGGGATCCACAGGAACCTGGGAGTGCACATATCCAGGGTCAAATCTGTCAACCTCGACCAGTGGACACAGGAGCAGATCCAGGTAAGGAGGGTGGAGTAAATACAGGGGGAGGGGGGGGTCTCGAGTAGCCCAAAGATGAGAGAAGAGCAGCGGGAAGATGATGTTGGGAGGGAAAATGTCATCATTTCAGAGGGTAAAGACAAATGAGCTGCAAGTGCTGTTAAACTGCTAAAAGCTGCTGCTGCCCACCTCCTCTCCCTGAGGTTTCCAGGAGCCAAATCTGGGATTTCCAGAGGGGCTTTGGGTTGCTAATGTGATATTTGTCTTGTCTCTGACTAAATATTGTGCTGTGGTGCTTAGCATTGGGTAATTGTACAGGAGGGGGGGTGTAGCAGCTGTATCAGGATTGCCCTGGCTTTGGGTCCAGACAGAGCTCAGAAATCCACCCCTGCCTGGAGTCATCAGGGCTGGACTTGCCTGGGATGCTGTGGGAGAGCTTTAATGGCTGGGAAAGCAGCAGTTCAAGGACTCTGTGGATTTTATCTTTCCAGTGTGTGCAGGAGATGGGAAATGGCAAAGCAAACCGTCTCTACGAAGCCTTCCTGCCCGAGAACTTCAGGAGACCTCAAACAGACCAGCATCCTTCCTTCAGGGCAAACAGGGAGCCTGTTCCCCCTGGAGCTTTGGAGCTGCCCTCCTTGCAGCAGTGGAACCAGGAGCCTGAACGCTGGGGGTGCAGAACTGGGACACCAGTGTCCCCACGTGAGGCTGTTCCACACCTCGGGGCTGTGGGCACTGGGAGGGTGGGCTTTCCGAAGGACTGAGTGTTTCAAAAGCTCAGGGGAGACCTTATTGTGGCCTTCAGCCCCTGAAGGAGCCACAGGAGAGGTGGGGAAGGACTGTTTCCAAGGGCTTGGAGTGACAGGACACAGGGAGTGGCTTCAAACTCACAGAGGGCAGGGTTAGATGGGATATTGGGGAGAAACTCTTCCCTGGGAGTTGGAATTAGCTGATCCTTAAGGTCCCTTCCAACCCAAACCATTCCACCATTCTGTGATAAAAAGGTCTAACCTTCTGAGAACTTAAGCTGTCACTTCTATCTTCCAGGAGGGTTTCTGGATGCTGAGTGATGTGAACCCAAAAAAAACACCCCACAGGAGCACCTCCCCACCCTCATTTTTTATGTCTTAAGCTGGTGCCTGAAGTGCTTTTTCATGTGCAGGATCCAGTGCTGGCCACTGTAAATCTGTGCTAATGACAAGGAGTAAATCTAAAACAGTGAAGAAAACACTCTGAGAATCTAAGCCCTGATTTAATACACCTTTTATAGCACTGTCATGCTTGGAATAACCCAAGGGCAAAAATCGAGCAGCTAAAAGGGGTTTGGATCCTGCACTAAATTATTTTAAGAAAGTTACTGCTGGAAATGCTCTTTAAACAGTCATTAGTTTAGTTACAGCCTGTACCTTGTACCTACTTGTCAAATAATACCACGTAAGGCTTCTATTCTGGACTCCTTTTGTCCTTAACGAGCTGCTGCAGAGCCGTGGAGAGTTTCATCCGGGATAAATACGAGAAGAAGAAATACATGGACAGGAGCATCGACATCAGCGCCTTCAGGGTCAGTCTCTGGGCACTCCTGCACCTGCAGGGGTGGGGAGGAGTGGAAATACAGCTCCAACAATTCCTGTGCCAGTGACTAATCCCTCCTCCAGGGCTGCTTGCAGCCAGTCAGGGAGGGAGAATTTCAATTTCAATCTTTGAATGGTCTTTGCCCAGTTCCTTGCTCAGAGCAGGACAAATAAATCTGTACCTCAAATCTGAGGGGTTTCAGAGCAGTGAGAGCATCGTGTCTGAGCTCCCTGCTGGTGTGTGGTGCTGGGCTTTGCCCCTCACAGCAGTTTGTTCTTCCTCACAGAAAGAGAAGGATGACAAGTGGAAAAGGAGTAACGAGCCCGTATCGGAAAGAAAACTGGAACCCATCATCTTTGAGAAGGTGAAAATGGTAAGAGCAGAGGGCAGTGGTGGTGGGTCAGTGGTGGAGGCACCTCTGAGGCAGAGCAGAGGGAATCCAGCCTGCTCTGGGAGCATTTTTTCTGCCCTCAGTCATAGCAGTGGGTGCTTTGAGTCACTCTGCTGGTGGGAGCTTGTTTTCCTCTGCTCACCCAGATATTAAGCAGATGTGCTCTGCCTTGCACTGCAGAGCAGATTGGAATCCAGCTATTCCCTGCTTTGTTTTCCAGCCTGAGCAGCTCCTTTCCCCTGGTTTGGAGCCTGCTTGGATTTGACAGTGGGCTCCAACCTGTTGGGGCAATAAAACAGCTCAGGAATATTCACTCTGAAATTCTCTCTTTGGCAGAGCAAAGAGAATTCCACTTCCATTTTCCACTTCTTTCACTTATGTCCACTGGGGGGAAAAAATGGATTTTAAGGGTTAATCTCATTAAAGCCTTAGACATACCAGAGTAAACCCCAAATCTGATCAAGACCTGTGGTGTTCTTTCCCTCCCCCAGCCTCAAAAGAAGGAAGAAATGCAGCAGTCTAGAAAAAGTTCTCCTAAATCTGAGCCAGTAATGGACTTGCTGGGACTTGGTAAGAGCCTTTCCAGCCATTTCACCCTAGTTTTAGTGACTTTATAATAAACCACCTTGTGAATTTGGTGAGCTTTCAGTGCCAGCTTTCCCTGTCAGGTGAACAATGGGAATAGTGGAGTGGGGCTCAAGCAGAGCCCTCAGTGCTGCAGCAGGAGCATTTTTCCTGGTGTTTTGGTCTGTGCTGGAGCAGTTTTGTGCCTGGGGTGTTGCAGCAGCAGCTCTGTGGCCCAGGAGGAGGAGGGAGGCGCTGGCAGTGCGGGTCAGGTTGCTGGGTGGGGGGAAGGAGGTGTCCCCCAGCATGGCTCTGTCTCTCCCAGATGCTCCCGTGACAACCCCCGTCACCAACGGCAGGCCCAGCAGCTTGGAGAAGGACCTGGACCTCTTTGCATCAGTGGGATCAAGCTCAGACTCCAGGAGGGTGAGCAGGGAATGCTGGTGTTGGGGTTGGGTCATGGGACCACAGGATAATTTGGGGGGGAAGGGCCCTTAAAGGTCATCTCATCCTTGCAATGAGCAGGGACACCTTCCACTAGAGCAGGTTGCTCCAAACCCTGTTCAGCCTGGCCTTGAGCATTGCCAGGGGTGGGAATTAAATCCTAAAATGCCCTCCTTAATTTAAATTGGTAAAGCCACGAGCCCTTGTCCTGCCACAGGGCTGCTGGGCTGGGGGGCCGATCCCTGGAGCCCTGCCTGGGGCTGGGTACACACGTGGCACTAATCCCTGTCCCTGTCTCAGGTTGTTGGCTCCATGCCAACCTCTGGAAGTGCCGGTTCTGTTCCCGAAAACCTGAACCTCTTCCCTGAGCCTGGAGGCAAAGGCGAGGAAGTGGGGAAGAAACAGCTCTCCAAGGACTCCATCCTGTCCCTGTACGGCTCCCAGACCCCCCAGCTGCCTGCCCAAGGTACCTCAGGGCTGAGCTGTTCGTGGGCATCACTGGTTTGGGGGTGTGGGGTGTCCTGGCAGGGATGTGGGGATGCAGGTGGTGCTTGAGAATCCCGGTGTGGTTTGGGTGGGAAGGGACATTAAACCTCATCCAGCCCCACCCCTGCTGGGAAGCCACTCCCTGTGTCCTGTCCCTGCAGCTCCCTTTCCAAAGCCCCTCTTGGGAACACGAGGAGCAGCTGGGTGTGGGTTGGGAGGCTGGACACTGCAGGCCAGTGAAGCTCTTCCCTGCTCTCTCCCCCTTCCCCAGGCGCGATGTTCATGGCCCCGGCTCAGATGGCCTACCCCGCCGCGCCGTACCCCGGCTTCCCGGCCGTCACCCCGTCCAGCAGCATGATGGGCGGGCTGCTGGCCCCGTCGGTGGGGATGGTGGCCCAGCCCGGGGCCGGGGGGATGGTGGCCCCCGTGGCCATCCCGGCGGGGTACGTGGGGAACGTGCTGGGCGTGCCCAACGGGGTGCTGGGCGCGCAGCAGGGCGGGTACGTGGCCGGCATGGCGGCGGTGCCACAGCCCGTCTACGGCGTCCAGCCCGCCCAGCAGCTGCAGTGGAACATCGCCCAGGTGAGGGGGGCACTGCTGGGACACGGGGAGGGGGCTGGGGATGGGTCCTGGGGGGTGGGCAGGGCTGGCGCTGCGTCACCGGGGAGGGATGGGGTTCGGGGGGTTGTGCCTGGGGTGGGACCATCAGCTGAGCTCGTGGAGGGGGGCACACCTGGGAATCCCGGAGTCAGGAAGGTTGGAAAAGCCCTCCCGGCCCATGGATCCACCCTGTGCCCCATCCCCACCCTGCCCCCCAGCCCAGAGCCACATCCACTCCTTCCTGGGACACCTCTGGGCTGGGGACTCCAAACCTCCCTGGGCAGCCCCTTCCAATGCTTAACAACCCTTTTCATGAAGAAATTCCTCCTGATGTGCAACCTTCAGCTTCCCTGGCACAGCCTAATCCCGTGTCCTCTCGTGCCTGGGAGCCCCGGACCTGCTCACCTTAACTCTTCAGAACTCCTGCTTGAGCCTGAAATACGTTGTGGAGCCAGAGTTTGGGCTGGCAGCATCCAGAACACCTCCCTGACCTCCCTGCTCTCCCCTCTCCCCCTTTGCAGATGACCCAGCAGATGGCTGGGATGAACTTCTATGGAGCCAACGGGATGATGGGCTATGGACAGTCCATGGGAGGAGGAGGAGCCCAGGGCAGCAATCAGTCCCTCAGCTCTCCGATGTGGAAATGAGCCCTCGCGTTGTGACCATTTTTGCCTTCTGTTCTGTTCTTCAAACCTGCTCCATGAGACATTCAGGGTTTTCCACCCCCGAGCCCCATCTCTGCCTTGTCACTGTCAGACACGGTGAAACCTCAGTGAGCAGCCCATGAGCTCCCCCGTCCTTAGCACAGTCAATGCACACTTCGGGGTGGATCCCCCTCCTTGCACAAACCTCCGCCGCCGCTTCTGGGTAGCACTTGATGTCCTGCTGGGCACCTGGGCAGAGCTGGGGCCGGCCAGTCCCTTAAACTCCAGTGTTAGTAGGTCGGGGTTAAGTTAGAGGGGGTGGGAAACCTTGTTTGGTGCTGAGGAACTGGATTGAACCCGAGCCCAGGGGCAAGCAAGCCTTGCTACCTCCTCCCTTGAGCGAGTTCTCCGGAGCTGAGGCCGTGCTCAGCTCTCTGACCCTCATTGGAACCAAAGTCCTTGGGAAGCCCCCCCGTCCCTCCCCACCCTGAGCAAGCAGGATTCTTGCCCGGTGTGGGGGCAAGGCCGATGGAATGTGAAACTTGCACTTCAGAGTGGCTTTTTCTGTCTGATGTTGGTGTTTGATGTATTTAACTTTTAACAATCTAACTGAGAGTTAACTTATCCGGGGCTGAGAGCCCACTGCAAGTTTTCTTACACTTTTAAAATGACTACGACATCCTAATTTATACTTTTTTCATACACATTTTTTTGTTTCTTTTGGGTTGTTGTTGTTCCTGTGTAATCCTGGTCCCCTTTCCTGGCTCGCTTTGGACATTTGAACCTTAGGCAGATTTCTTTTCTCATCTCCAGTAGAACACAAACTGCTTCGAGTCATCAGCGTGAGCAAGAGGTCAGACTGTGGTCTGCTTTCTCCTGTGGATATGTAAATTCCCAAATAAAACATTGCAGTGAAATCTCCTCGTGGCCTCTCAGCTTTTTGAGCAGCAGGTGTTTCAGTGGTGCTGTTGGGGTGACAGTGGTGCTGTTCTCTCCAGGGGTGGGGATTTTTGGGGTGTCCAAGTCCCTCCCCATCCCTAGGGAAGGTTGGGTGGGATTTGGGAGTCACCTGAAGCTGCGCAGCCAGGAAGGTCTGTGGGTGGCTGTGCAGCTGCAGGGGGAGCTCAGCTCCTCGTGGGAGCCTCGAGCTGATGGTGCTCTGCATATTAATTGTGGTATTTCTTTCCTCGAGTCAAAACCTGCTTTTTCCAGCAAAAAAAAAAAAGGAGGAGTTTCTTCTTTTCCCTCCCTCCCCAGTGTAGCTGTTGGGTGACTGTTTTGAAAAGCTCGACTCAAAGCACAGAGGAAAGTTTTCAAGCTGGCTTTAATCATCTTCACTTGCTGCCCCAATACTGTACATGCAGGTACAAGCCAATGAAAATGTGAATAATTCAGGTTTTCCCCTCTTGTTGTTTTTTTTTTTAAGTTTTATTTTTTGGGGGAAAACTGGCTAGGAATATTTTACAAAACAGCGTGCACCCTCACAGCCATCAGTCCTGCTGCATATAGAAACCACAAAAAATACAAGAGTTTGACATTAAGAAAGACCACACACATAGAAAACGGTACAGAACACGGGTAGAAAATTGCCATTTGCTTGGTTGAAATCTATTCCCGCTCTCAAGGATCCGTCACAAGCCCATCCCCTTGTCTTGGACGTGGAACTGGGGCTCAAAGGACCCTCCAGTTCCCCCCCTTCTGGGGTGGTTTCTTTTTTTAGGGTGGAGTTGTCAGATAGAAGGAATCTGTCATCAAACCCAAGTTTCTCACGGAACAGGAGGAGGGGGTTCACTCACTGGTTCCATCCTGACTCCCCAAATCCAAAGGTATCCAAGGTGACTGTGCCAGTCCTGGGAGTTCTCCTGCCTCTCCCTGTCCCTCAGGTGTGGGGACATACCTGGCACCTTTTCATTCAGCAGCAATTAACCCGTGGTTAATTGGCTTCTGGCACTTCCCAGCCTCGTGGGGCTCTCTCCTGTCAGCTGATCCTTCTTAATGCAATTTTTTTGGGATGGGGGGATGGATTTTAGGCTGGAAAATGTGAAGAATTGTGTGTCCTTGTGTCACTCTGAGCTGCACCCCTGTCCTGGTAACTCCTTTCAGCTCCACCTCCCAGGGGAAGGGCTGGGATTAGGAATGACAGGCTGAGCTCTGGGTGCACCTCATTGCCTTTAATGAGCTCCCCCCTCATCCTGCCTCCAATTTTTGGACCCTTTTATGCCCCCTCAGACTTTTTTAGGGGGGGTTGACAAGGTTTGAAGGCATAGGCTGCATTTTATAAAGACAAAACCCCTCAACTGGGAATATAAATTCAGAATTTTTGTGACAGGACTTCACTTTGGGTGCTCCTGAAAACTCCTCGGTGCTTCTCCCCATGTGCTTGTGTGGGTTTGATTTCCCTGGTGCTGTCAAGAACCAAATTCAGGGATAAACTCCCAACTTGGAGCTGCTGCTTCCCCCCAGAGCTGTTCCTAAGCCATGGGTTGTTGGTTTTTTTTTCTATTTGAGGTATAAACTTTGGGGATTAATGACAGATTCATTTCTTGCACGATCCAGGTGCTTGTTGGTAGCGTGGAATTGGAGGGGGGGGCAGGGAGTGGGATGACACGATGGGAGGGGAGGGAAAGGGGGGGGGGATAATTCCATTTAAACTGCATGAAAAAAAATCAAGCCCTTTAAGAAAAAACAAGGCCACCAACTTCAAAGTGCTCTTAACATTCACGAGGCACCCGCTGCCAGGGGCCCTGGCCAGTGGGGACGGGGAGGGGGAGCTGCTCCTTCCACACGTCAGGAATTGCTCAGGACAAAATTCCCGGGCTTGTTTTTGTTTTTAGCGCTGGGATCCGGGTGTTTACACACACAGCCATCCTCTCAGGGCATGGAATGGGTGCTCCACCCCTCCCTCCCTCCTTGCCTGCTCCCCAGAGCACCCCCTGGGCTGGTGCTGCCCTTGCCTCGAGCTCAGCAATCCGCAGGATCCAAGGGAAGCAGAGGGTTGGGAGCAGGTGGGAGATGCACAGCCCGGGGCTGGGATTGCTCTTCATTGCACAGGTACAACAAAACAGAACCTGAATGTGGTCGAGTGCACAAGCTCTGGGTCTGGAACAACAAAAAAGAGGGGGGGAAAGGAGGGGGACAAACCAAAGAATGAGGTATCGCAACAACCGGAGCTGCAGCGGGCACGGGGGGCACAGCAGCTCCCAGCTGGGGGGCAGCTGTGGGGCCACGCTGGTTCCTCCTGGATTCCTGGGGTCTGTGGCCCATCCTGGGGTCTGTGCCCCGTCCTGGTGTCCTCAGACAGCAACACAAACATTGCTGAACGTTTTTCCGAGTCAATTTTAAACCCTAAATCCTCCCCCAGGTGGGTTCAGGTGAGCAGGATTGTCTTCACCCCAAAATTCCAACCATGCTGCTGCAGATGCTTTTTTTTTCCCCCCCCCTTCCCCCTAACAAGTTTTTCCTGCAGCTTTTCACCCTTCTTTTTAGCTCCTGAACACCATCCTTGCACCTCTAACAACCAGCTGAGGGTTGGGAGGTTTTCTCTCTGAAAAAGAAATCCTGCCCCATCCCTGGAAGTGTCCAAGGCCAGGTTGGACAGGGCTTGGAGCAACCTGGGCTGGTGGAAGGTGTCCCTG
>JAWWES010000062.1:3813447-3836420 GCA_035583135.1 Lophotriccus pileatus
TTTAGCTCCTGAACATCATCCTTGCACCTCTAACAACCAGCTGAGGGTTGGGAGGTTTTCTCTCTGACAAAGAAATCCTGCCCCATCCCTGGAAGTGTCCAAGGCCAGGTTGGACAGGCTTGGAGCAACCTGGGCTGGTGGAAATGTGTTCCTGCCCATGGCAGGGGGTTGGAACGAGGTGACCTTCAAGGTCCCTTCCATCCCAACCCATCCTGGGATTCTGTGGAACAGAAGGGCAGATTTCCAGTCGAAGCAGCTTTGCTGGAGGAGCACTGGAAGGGCCTTCATGCCTCTGGATGCAGCCCCTGCTGTTCCTGCAGGTGCTTCTCCAGATCCATCCGCGGGCACAAAATCCCAAAGGAAAGCAGGGAGAGCTCTTCCCATCTTCTGCCATCCGTGGTGCAAAACACAGGCTTTGGACTCAGCCAGTGAGACAGACAGTGCTGCTGTTTTCCAAACCAGTGGCCAATCCCACACCTTTGGGAAGGAGACAGATGTGGATTGTCCGAGCGTTTCACGTCAAGCTGGAAGAAAACAGAAGGTGGATTCCTTCTGCCTGGAAAAACGTCCCTGGTGCCGATTTTGGGACTCCTTTTGGATCAGGAAGGACCCTCAGGCTGTTGTCACCGGTGCTGGGGGTTTGTGAGCCCAGGAGAACCAGCCAAGGGGTGAAATGTGGCTTCTCCTGCCCCAAACACCCAGGTCCAGGCTGCGATTCCCGAGCTGTGGTGTCACAGATTCCCTGTCAGCAAAGGGACTCCTGATCCCACTGCCGAGGAATTCTTGGATTTGTAACCAAGAGCTGCATCTGCAACTGCTTCTGGAGAAAAGAAGGTTGCAAGAGCTGGACAAGCTGGATGTGGAGGGAATTCTTCCCCCCGTCTCAGGTGCAGTAGGTTCGGTTTCCTGATTCCTGGGAATTGTTTTTATAACTCACTGGATTTCAGGAAAACTGCATTTAAGTGTCCTCTCCCCATGCTTTCAACGTGCCATGATGACACAGGAGCTGATTTCTGGGCCCAGCTCCTGCTGCCCTTGAAAATTTTCCCTCCACTTTGGCAAATTCAGCCCATTCCAGGCTGGTAGAAAACACAGGGATAACTTAGGCCTGGAATCACGGAGTGTTTTCTGCGCTTTGCTGCGTGGTGTGACTTCTATTAGCATTGAGGGGATGCTTAAGTACCATTTCAAAGCTATTTTGGTAAAATCCATCCTTGTGACTCCAGGTGGGGGTTTGATTCCAGCCCCAGCAGCGCTGTCAGTGCCTCGGAGAGGTCTGTGTCAGGTGGGTGCTGTTCCTCACTGCTGGGGGCTGGGTGTAAAACAGGCTGCAAAGCTGATTTCGTTTAATATTAATTATTCTTTCTAGGGAAAAATATCTGCCAAATCAAGTGCTTTGACTTTCCTTCCATGATGGGAGGTAGAGGAAATAGCCTAACCCATAATAATACTGAGACAGCCACCTTTTGCAAATCATATTGCACATAAAAAACAAATGCCCTTGGCAATAAAATATTCCCCCAGGAAAAGAGAAGCCCCTGGAGTGCTGAAGCTTCTGGTTTGTCCTGGGATGGAGTTAATTTCCTCAGTGGCTGGCACAGGGCTGAGTTTCGGATTTCTGGTGTGTCCTGTGGCAAGCAATGGGGTGTCTTGGCCTCGTTGTTCTCATTGTTGGAGGAGGGAAAACATCTGACACGTGGGCTCAGGGGCTGAGAAAGGAGAAGGAGCTGATGGTTCAGTGAAACTGGCACAGTCCCCCCAGTTTAGTTTTCCCACAGCGGCACAAAGCGGGTCCTGACCCCAGGGAAGTGAGCGGCAGCTCCTGGGGGGGACTGGAAGGGAAGAAGGGAAGGTCTGGTTGGATTTTGGTCATTTGAAGTGGTGGCTCCACCTTGCCAGTGTCAAGGAGCAGGAGGAAACCAGTGCCACGGGGCAGCAAAGAGGAACCCAGCACCGAGGGAGAACTGGGGCGCAGTTTGTTCAGTCACCCCCCCAGCGCCTCCTCGGCGTGTCAGGGACCAAAGAGAAGCCAAAGCCTTCGGGTTTTCCTTGTTCCCTTCCAGGTGATGGTTCTTTCCTCTGGGTTTTTCCAGCAGGGTTTTGGTAAGTGGGGCAGAAGTGAGGCTGCTGCCGGACCTCGGGCGCGTGCGGGCGCGTGGCTGTTCTGCTGCTCCTCACCCGCCTCTGTTCTCTGTCAGAACACAGGCGTGTGATGTTCCTGGCAGGGAGAGGAGCAGGGGAAGCTCTGCTGGAGGAATGCAGAGCTGGGAAGGGAGGGGGTGGGACGCTGTGCCCACAGCAGCGAGCAGAATGTCCCTGCAGAGCTCCCTGCTCTGCCCACGCCGCTGCTCCGCGGCCCCGCCGACGTTCTGCGGCCCCACTGCGGGCAGATCTGGCGTCTTCCCGTCCAAACAGAGCTGGTAAAGCACAAGTAAATAGTGTCAGCTCGGAGGAGCAGAAAGCTTTGCCCTCTTAGGATGCTTTCCCTGATGTGCAGTCAGAAATCCAGCGCCGGGCAGAGGAAGGTCGGCCTCGTCCAGGCGCCGCCGACCTCGTGGAACTGCTCCGTGCTCTGCAAGGAACGTCACGTTCAAACTGCTGTTTGTGCCTGTTTCAGGAGTCAGGGCACCGAGTTTGCCTCCCCAAACCACTGGAGGTTCAGTGCATCCCGTGTTCCCTCCGTTGCCATCCAGCAGGAGCCCAGGAATCGGAGCACTCCAACTGTTTGCTGCTCCAGCAGAGGATTTCATCCTTCCTGAGGTGAAAGGATGAACCTTCCCCCGTCCCAGCTCAGCAGCACCTTGGCCCCCTCTTTCCTCAGAGGTCTGTGGTGATTTTGAGTTGGCAAAGTCAGGCCAGCAGCTGAAAGTCCTTGTCACGACATCACTTCAATTTGGTGCTGTTGGGCAAAGCAGCCACCGCGCAGTGGGGTCCTGCTGACCCCCAGTGTGGGGCTGTGGACCCCGAGGTTTGGGTTTGTGGACCACCAGGTTTGGGTTTGGGGAGGGAACAGCTTCATCCCAACAGTCTTTTTCCCTTCAGGTTTGGTTTTGTTCCGTTGTGGCTGAGCGGGTTCGTCGTCCCCCCGGCGTCACCAGGAGAACCTCGGTTGGTTTGTTGTGCTCTGTGCATTGTGGAATTCCGTGTTTCGCCAAGAAATAATGGTATAAAAAATCCCAACCGTGCTGTGGGTTGGTTTGTGGTGAAGACTGAAGGTCAGAGCCAGCTGGTTGGCAAAAAATTCCCCGTTAACCTCTTGTCCTCTTCCAGTCTCCAAACTGCTCATCTTCTGGTGTGTTGGGTTTGTGGGGGGGTTTTTTTCCCCCTCTCTCTTTTGGGAACTGATCCTTCAGGACAGTCATTGGATTAGGTTCATTTTACGAAGAAACCAGAGTTTCTAGTGGTGTCTCCCCTGAGTATTTTCAGCAAATTTTCATTAGGCACCTTCAAAAAAAGCTTCCGCAATTCTCGGGTTTGCTACAAGAACTGGGTCCCTCGGAGGGAACCGAAATGCTGCTTTTAAAAAACAAACAAAACATACAAACAAAAACCCCAAAACACTCATCCTTGACGAGAAACTCAACCCAGAGAGTCCCTCGGCCGTCCCCTCTCCGGCTCCCGAATTCCAGAGCAGCGCGAGCTGCTGTTGAGATGTTCCCCTGTAGCAAAGCAGCGAGTCCAGAGTTGGAGAACAGGGCTGGGCAAACCCTCCGCTCCTGCTTGGAATTCAAGTATCCAGGAGGGGAGCCCACACCTCGGGGAGAGCATCCCAGACCTCAAGGAGGGCATTCCAGCTCTCGGGAAGGGCGTCCTGACCCCGAGGAGGACATTCCCAGAGCTCGAGGAGAGCGTCCCAACCCTTGAGGAGGACATCCCAGACCTCAGGGAGAGCATCCCAACCCTTGAGGAGGACATCCCAGACCTCAGGGAGGACATCCTGGCCCCAAATCGGGCATCCCAAACCTCGAGAAGGGAATCCCAGACCTCAAGGACGGCATCCCAGACCTCGAGGAAAGCATCCCAACATGCAGGTGGGCATTCCCAAACCTCGAGGAGGGGCGTCCCAACTTCAAGGTGGGCATTCCTGAACCTCAAGGAGAGCATTCCAGACCTCGAGGAGGGCGTCCCAACTTCAAGGTGGGCATTCCTGGACCTCAAGGAGAGCATTCCAGACCTCGAGGAGGGCATCTCAGTCCTCAAGGAGAGCATCCCAGCCTGGAGGAGGAGGCCATTCCAGACCTCAACAAGGACATCCCAGCCCTCCAGCTGACCCTCAGGGGAGGAAGGGGCATCCTGGTACTCCTGCTCCGTTGGGTTGCCTTCTCCCGCCTGGAATTCCCCCGTGAGGCCTGACGGAGTTTCATCTTTCGGGTCCCGTTTTGGCGGAACACGCGGAGAAGCCCAGCGGGCGCTGCTGAGGCGAGGCCAGTGCCCCTTTCCCTGTCCTCTCTGGCTTTGGCAATGGCACTGCTCGCAGGCTACATGCTGCCGGGAAAAAAAAAACAGGGGGGGTGGAAAAAAGGAGGAGAAATGGCCACCAAAAGTGCTCGGGAAATGAACAAACGGGACGTGACTGGCAGATGTTCCCGGCCCATCCGGAGTCTCTTGGATATTGCAGTGAGTGTTGTTGTTAGCACGTGGCAAGCTACATAAGAGAAGATGCTACATTCCTTGGAAAACAAAAGTAGTGCTGAGTTGGATTTTTTTTTTTCTGAGTTTGGTTTTTTTTTTGTTTGTTTGTTTGTTGTTTTTTTTCCCTTGGAAAGCTCCCTTTTCCTTGGAGGCGAGGAAAGGAGGTGGAAGGAAAGGAACCTCGTCGTCACGCTGCTGCTGAACCAGACTGAGCTGCTCTCACCGGGGTCAGGAGAGAACCTCGAGGCCTTCCAGGTGCCGGGACGAGGTGTGGGAACAGTCTGGGATCATCGGCAGTCGCAGCCCTCGGGGTTGGGGGGAGTTTATTTGGCTCCTCCTTCCCCCCCTGCCTCACACCCGGCCCTCTCTCCCTCTCCGACATCCCCTCCCCGTGGGGAGGGGCGTGTCCAGGGCAGGTTTTTGGGTCGGGGAAGGAGAATTTTCAAAATAAAAATTAAAAAAAAAAAAAAAATAAAAAGGAAAAAAAAAAAATAAAAGGATATTTACAGCTCTCCACGCCCAGTTTGGGTAGGTCAGGGCGTCTCCTTCCCCCTCCCCTCTCTCCCACTGACCTGCCCCCCCTACGGGCAGGAGGGGCTGGTGGAGCTCTCCAGGGAGGACTGGGAGAGGCGGCGGGTCAGAGGTCCGATGCTGGAGTCGGCCAGCGAGGACGTGGGGAAGAGTTTGTACCAGCCCGCGACGGTGCTGGAGAGATCCAGCTCCTCCAGGATGATCTGGGCCATCCCCATGAAGCACTTGTGGTCCATGCGCCCGTAATCGCCCCAGACGATCACCTGCGGGCACACACAGAGGTCACAGAGCTGCCAGGAGGGAATTCCACAGTTTCCCAGAGAAGCTGTGGCTGCCCCATCCCTGGGATTGTCCAAGGAACAACCTGGGCTGGTGGAAGGTGTCCCTGCCCACGGCACAGGGGGTGGCACTGGATGGGCTTTAAGATCCCTCCCAACCCAACCCATTCCACGATTCCGTGATCCCTCTGTGTCCTGGAGTGCCAGGGGATGGTCACCTGCAGGACTTTGCCCTGGGGACTCTCCTCGAAGAGCAGAGGCTGCTGGTAGGACGGGTCACAGCTTTTCTTCACCACCTTGGTCTTCTTCTTGGCCAGGCAGACGCCGTTCTCCAGCAGGTAAACCTTCACGTAGGTGGCTGCCCAGGGAAACGGGGGAGAAACAGTGACATGGAGCAGGATCCTGGGATGATCCCAGCATGGTGTCCATCCCCCACCACCCCCAACCCCCTCCCTGCCCAGCCACCTACCAGGGATGCACTTGGAGCCCATCTTCGGGATAAGTCCCCGTGCCTGGATCACATCCACCTCCAGCTGCCCATTCCGGTCAGTCATGCCCACGTGGACATCTCCTGGATCCCCATATGGGATTTAACAGGGGAAAAAAGGAACAAGAGGCGGTTATTTGGTTGCCCTTGGCAGAGGAAGCCTCGGGGAAGGGCAGAGCATGTGCTGGGATGGAGGCTGTTCCCGGTGCCCTGCAGAGAAGCACACGGGCCATTTCTCCCCGCAGCCCCATCCCTCTGACCGGAGCATCCCCAGGCACTCACCCATCGGGGGGGTTGCCAGCGTCTGCCGCCCCACCAGCTGCCCCGGCCCCAGCCCGTCCAGGAAGTCGCTGAACTGGCTCTCGGCGCCGAACCGGGTCGTGGGGAAGATGAACCTGCGAAGGACTTGGATGGAGCACCATCCCAGCGAGCCCCGCTCCCCTCACCCCCCCATACCCCACCCCCGGTGCCTTACGTGCCGTCGGAGCTGTTGCTGTTGGTGCTGCCGTCGGTGGATTCCCGGCTGCCCTGCCGGGTCACCCTGGTCCTCATCTCCACCGCGATGCCGGTCTCGGTGCTCCTCCGGATGGTGCTGCGCAGCTTTTTGGGGCCCCCCTCTGGAAGGGGAGGCAGGAGGTGAGCCCTGGCGCCTGCCCCTCCCTGCCTGCCTTCTGCACATCACCCACCGGGAGTCATGTGCTTTTCCCTGGGGATGAAGCCCCCCCAGGACCCCCACACATCCCGGTGCCACACGTGCCGTGCTGCAGAGCCACGGGCTGCCCGTGCCCCCGTGTCCCAAATCCACCTCCCACAGCCCTCAGCACCGAGACCACCACGGCTTTGCATGGCTGAGAATCCCCCCTGCACCCCAAACGTGTCCCCCCCCTGTGCCCCAGACATCTGCTGCTCTGCTGAGACCTGCCAGGCTCAGCTCCCAAGTGCTGGCACCGTCCCAGACCACCTCCTTGACCTCCAAAACCCCCATGTACAAGTGCCAGAGGGAACAGGAACCCCCAGTACCACGAGCAGGCACGGCCCTGACATCGATGTCCCCCTCTCTCCACGTCCCAGGAGGTGGCAGATGGCAGGAGGAGGAGGGTGGCACGAGCAGCCAGCCCTGGCACTGCCCCTGGGCCCTGCTGTGTGCCCATGTGTGTGCTGGCACTGCCCTGGAGGAGCCAGGTTTGTCCTGCTGATTCCGGGCTGTCCCCATGGAAGGGTTTGCCTGCTCCTGGCAGCTCCCTCTGGGCATTGGCAGCCAGAGGGTCCCATCCTGCCACCTCCAGTTCTGTGACCCCCCACACTTTTTTGCTTGGCTTTTGGGGATAATTAAACCCTCCCCAGAACCACTTCAGATGGCTGGAGGGCTCTGCATTAACTCCTCCTTCCAGAGCATTTCCCAGATCATGGGATGCCAACAAGCAGCAGGATAAAGAAGCAATAACTAGAGGAAAAGCCTGCACTAAAATGAGCTTTGTGCTTCCCCCGCCCCTCAAACAGCTATTTTAAGCATTTCCATATTTCCCAGAGCCAGAGTGTTTGACAAGTCCTTTCTCCGAGCTCCCTCCTTGCCCACAGCCAGGGCTGGGTGAAACTGGGGAGGGGGACACTCAGGCCAGGACCCCCAGCACGGGGCAGGGCTCCAGCAACATCCCCACCTGGGGTTTGCCAACGGGTTTGGCACCGGGAGAAGTGCCGGGGGTTAAAAGGGGCTTTTTCGGGCGGCTTTTTTGGGGCACACGTGGGCACCGCTCCGAAAACAAAGCGGGGCACAGGGGGCTGAGCTGTCCTCACCAGTCTGGTTGAGCTGCAGGGTGCTCTTGCTCCACTGGGACAGCCCCACGATCGCCACCATCTTGGCGCCCAGGCTGGAGCGCCTCTTCTTGCTGGCGGTGACGGAGACGGAGTCGGCGCTGCCCCGCGCGCTCTTCTCCAGGCTGTACATCTCCCCGCTGATGCTGGAGCTGCGCACCACATTCCTGGCGGCCGAGGAGCCGGCGATGGAGCCGGAGATGGAGCTGGTGATGGAGCCGGTGACGGAGCTGGCATCCCCGTTGAACATGGTCAGCCGCTGCGCGCCCGCCGGCCCCGGCCCCGCTCCGTGGGATCAGCTGCGGGGGCAAGGCAGGGCATGTGTCAGGCTGTGTCACCGCTGGCCCACCCAGAGCAGCCCCCTGGGCGTGGATGGGCCCCCAAGGCACTCACAAATCCATGGAGTTCAGCTCACTGAGCTGGGGGAGGGTTGGGATGGATCTCAGGGAAAAGGTTCTTCCCCCAGAGGGTGGTTGGCACTGAACAGGCTCCCCAGGGCAGTGGGCACGGCCCCAAGGCTGCCAGAGCTCCAGGACAGTTTGGACAACGCTCTGAGGGACAGGGGGACATTGTTGGGGTGCCTGTGCAGGGCCAGGGGTTGGACTGGATGGTCCTGGTGGGTCCCTTCCAGCTCAGGATGTTCTATTTTCCCCACCCATGGAGCAAGCGCTGGCACAGGAAGGGGTGCAGGACCCCCGTGCAGCTGGATCACAGGGTGGACACTCCCAGCATCCAGAAGAGATCTGGATGAGCAGAAGGCTCAGAGTGCCACCAACCCACCTGGGCTGGGACCAGAGGACCTTTTGGTACAGCCCCAGCCACCCCTGAGAGTGCCCAAAACCGCACCCAGCCAAATTCTTCCTGCACATCTCCCTCTCCAAACCAGGGCTGCAGCATCCCTGTGTGCTGCTCCAGGTGAGCCTGCTCCACCCCGGGATGGCAATCCCTGGAGCAGCCAGAGGCTGGAGGTGGCAGAGGCTGTGCCAGCCCTCCTGTGTGGCCCTGCTGCCTTCCCTTCCCCATGAATATTTAAACTCCAGCGGCGTGGAGCATCCATCTTCCGAGGAAAGGTGAATTATTAACTGCAGGCCAAGTGAAGCCACTTTATGATAATGGATGGAGGCAGCGCCTGGGAAAATATTTCCCTTTGGAGAGAGAGAGAGAGAGACGGGCACAGGGGAGCTGGGGCTGGGCAGGGGGCAGGCAGGGAGGCTCTGCTGCCCTCTGCCATTGCAGGAAGGGGCTTCACAGGGGGCATGCTTGGGATGAGACCCCTCGGGAGCCGTGGGCACGGCTCCAGCCCTGCTGAACTCCTGGATTTATCAATCACGGGAGCAAGTGGGCGATTAGTCATTAATATCATTAATGAGCTCCCAGAGCACCCTCCTGGCTGGGCTGTTTTCCTGCCCAGGCTCCCTTGGGCGAGCACTGGCCCACGGCCCTCACCCCCCACACTCCCTGTGCCCAGTGGGGTCATCACTGAGCGGGACCCTGGCACGGCCCCCTGCACTGGGCAAGATTTGGGGTTCAGCACAGCATCAGCCTCCCCTGGTGGGTGGGCATGTGGGATTCTCTGTCTGTGCTGCTGAACTGACGCTTGCCCAGGGGCTGGAGCCCCTCGAATAAAGCTGTCGGTGTGGGGTGAGCCCCAGCTCTGCAGCCGCCCCAGAACACCCCTGTGCCGATGGCAGCCGAGCTGGGAGAGGGCAGCTCCTGTCCTAGGAGGAGTCAGGGCTGAGCCACTGCCTTTGGGACATTTGGGATGAACGCCTTCCAACGCCACCCACCGCTCTCCAGGCACGCTCCAGCTCCAAACTCGCTGCCACCAGCGGGTCTTCTCTCAGGGAATGGATCCCAACCCCTTCCCCTCAGGTCCACACCACTTCCCAGGGCCTCAGTTTCCCCACTGGCAAACCTGGCACTGGACTGTGGCCAAACAAACACAGGTCCCGGTGCAGAGGGCCCAGGGGCAAGAAACCCCCCGGTATGAACAAGTCCTGTCCTCTGCAGGGCCAGGGAAGCACAAGAGGCCCCTTCCTGCGGCTGTTTCCCGCTCCAGCCGCCCCGGAGAGCGCCGGGCTCTGGTGGGAGCAAATTAGATCAGGAGAGCACAGCGCTAATGGGATCGTTTCCAGTGCAACACACACAGGGATAATCCGCCGCGAGGGGAGCGGAGCGCGCGCTGCCCAGCCCGGGGGAAGGATTTTCCTCACCCTGCCCGGGATTTTACCCCTCATCTCTTTGCACAGTCTGCTCCTGCACTGAGCAGGTGCTGGATGGGGGGTAAAGGGGGTGCCTGGTGCTCGCTGCTGGGCTGGGGACCGTGTTTGAGTGCTGGAGCCTGTGGCTCCCACTGCTGAGCCGGCCTTGGCACGGCCACGGAATCCTTGGCCCTGTCACAGCATCCTTGGTACCACCACAGCACCCTCAGCATGGCCACAGCATCCTCGGTACCACCATAGCACCCTCAGCATGGCCACAGCATCCTTGGTACCACCATAGCACCCTCAGCATGGCCACAGCATCCTTGGTACCACCACAGCATCCTCAGCATGGCCACAGCATCCTTGGTACCACCACAGCATCCTCAGTACCACCACAGCATCCTCAGCCTGATGATGAACACGCAGCCCTGCTGCTGCCTCAGCTCCAGCTCCCTTTCCCCAGAAACGTGCAGCATTCAGGGAATGGCACCAGGTTTTCCTTCACACGCTATAAGCCCCCCCCCACCCCTCCCATCCACATATTTATTCCCTATATCACGAAACGCCGGGATTCTCCCAGCAAACAACCGCGACGCCGCATCCGAGCCCCCTCCTCCCCTGCCGCGGGGACGCATTCCCGAGCTCCCGGGGTGGGAGCAGCCCTTACCCCCACCACGCACCGTCCTTGCGGGAAACCACCGCCACCGCCAGCGCCGGGAAGTTCTCCAGCGCCGGCCCCCCCCGCGGCTGGGATGGCTGCGGGATGCGCGGAGCCCCCGCGCACCGGCCGAGCCCCCGGGAGAGGCGTCTTGGCTGTGGCACCCCCTGGACACGCAGCACAAGGCAGGGATCAGCACAACCCGCAGGAAAAGCGGCTCCCTGTTGCGTTTGGATCGTGGCTGCGGCGCAGGAACCCCAGCAAGGCACCCCAAAAAAAAGAGGAGAAGAAGAGGAGATGGGAGCATCTTACCCCTGTGCCTGGAGGAGGCTCAGCTCAGCTTCCCAGCCCCATCCTGGCCGGACACGGTCAGTGCCAGGGCTGGGGAATCTTTCCAGGGTTCTGGAGAGCCGGGGCTGTGCTGGCGCTGCTTCAGCATCTCCCTCAGCATCTCCATGGTTACACGGCTGACCCAGTTCTCCTGCCAGCCCCGAGCAGGGCCACAGTGGTCCAGCGGGCTGGGCCGTGCCCTGGCGGGGCTGGGGGGCATCCCTGTGCCAGGTTTTGGGTGTCTGATGATCCCACTGAATCCCTGAAGGCTCATGGTCGTGGAGATGCTGGGGACGGTGGGAAAAGCGGGGATGGAGGGTGGGGGGTCAGAGGTGACCCCAGGAGCGGATGGATCCCCGTGACCCAACAGTGCCAGGTTGGAAAGGAACAACCTGAGCCCGTGAGGGAGCCCTGGCCCCAAATATTACATAGGAATAGAAAAGAGGAGCAAAATATTGATGGGGAAAATTGGTGCTTCAGAAAAGGCTCTGGAGAAGGAGGAAAGAGCCCGGCAGGTGCCCCCACACAAGTGGGAAAGGGCTCCTGACAGTGGGTGGGGAGAGGAGGAGGAGGAGGAGGAAGGTGATAAATGAGCACCGTGGGGGTGGCTGGGATGCTGCTTTGCCAGGGAAGGAGACAGAGGGATTTTGGGGGCTGTCTCCTCCCTTGGGGTGGGTGTTCCCAGGGAGATTGGGGGTTGGAAGGCCCTGGCAGTGGGGCAGCAGGCTCTTCGTTCCCCTGGCCCCCTGTGCTGGGGCTGTCTCGAGCCTGGGGGGAGAGCACTGCAAACTGCTGATGTCTGGAGCAGGTAGGTCCTAAAATCAGCATTTTGGAGGGGGACAAAAACAAAAAGAAAATCTCACTTGAGCTGCCACTTTGAGGCCCTGCCAGTCCTGAGCAGGCACAACACACCAGGGCAGGTCACAGCAGCACAGCCCCTCCTGGTATTTGGGAATAAGGCAAGGGCTTATTTCCCCTAAAAGTACTTAATTCTAATTAATCGCTTCAGCTCTGATAGGCAGTCGCTCATATAAATTTAATTGCCCAACAAGGGGTGTAATTGGGTGCACGTGAGCTGAGAACTTGGGAGTAACTCCAGGTACTGGAATTAAGCACCTCACGGCTCAGGCAGGATATAAAAGTTCTATCCTGGCTGGAACAGCAGCTCCACGGGAAACAGAAACCTGGAAATTAAAGGATGGGTCCAAATGTGCTCCAGCTGTAGGAGGGGAGAGGTTTGGATGGGGTTGTGCTCAGGGGTCCCACAGGAGCAGCTCCTGCTCCTGGAAAAGGCCTGGCTGTTGGATGAGTGAGGTTCAGTGAGTTTAAACCTTTGGGAGGGAGAAGAGGAGGAAGGCCATAGGGAAAATCCCACAGCATATTCCAGTCTGGATGACTCCCCAAAAGGCAGGTGTTTCGGTGGGAGCAGGTCTGTCTGCAGCAGCCAGAGGTTTTCCATCGGGATGGGAAGTGCTGGAGGTCGTGGTGTGGGTGGAGAGATGGTTTCATGGAGACCAGCTCTGCCAGGCAATGCACCGGATCTCTTCTGGGATAACCGGTGGGATGGTATTCCTGCAGCTTGGAAGCAGCTGGGCCTGTTCCAGGTGCTCTCCTCTGAGTTGCTCCTGCATGGGGATGGACTGGGAATACTGCTGGGACCCAGAGCCAGAGGTAACTGGAGCCACAGCCCTGCGTGGGGGTGTCCAGACAGAAATGACCCCAGAGAACCGGCTGTCCCGACTCTTCCTCAGTGCCAGCGTGTCCAGATGCACCTCAGCCACAGGAATTTACTTCCCATCCCCATCCACAAAGCTCGTGTCCATCTCCAGCCAGCCTGGCTGCCACAGCTCCAGCAGAAGTGACGTTCCTGGAAGACGGGATCCATCCAGCAGCACCAGGATGGGGAACCAAGTATTTTCCAGTGGGACAGGCAGGAACACGGAATCTTCCCACAGCCACCTCATGGACACCTTTCACTGGGGGTGAGACAGGCGAGGAATCCAGGGCCATCCACGTCTGAGCCTGCCTGGTGGCCGGATTTGGGGCAGAGCCCCCTCCTGAGGCAGCAGGAGCCCTGACCGCGCTGTCCTTTTCCCCCCTGTCCCTGCGTGGCGTCTGCTGCCCGGGCAAATCACATCCCTGCTGCATCCCACCGTTTCCTTGGCAACGGGAGGGAATCAGAGGAGCAGAAGCCACCCAGGCAGGGCTGGGGCTGGGGGACAGCCAGGCCCTGCTGGGTCCAACTGGATGGGAGAGCTCGTGGCACTGCTCTGAGCGCCGGGCATCCCTGGTGCTCCGGACTCATCCCACGACGGACCAGGAGCCCAAGGCTGAGCTCGGAGCCCCTGCACTGCCTGTGCCCTGGTGCCGGTGGAGCCGGGACAGGGACACGCACGAGCCGGTGCGTGGCCACCCCCAGCAGCCACGTGGCCCCAAAATCTGGGACAGCTCCAGGGGGAGGCAACAGGGACGCAAGAAACCAGCCCAGGGTCTTCGGTGGCCCCCGGAGACGGGCGGGGAATGGGATCACCTTGCTCAGATCCCAACCCCCCCCTCGCCTGGTGCTCAGGCACTGAGGGCACCGGGGCCGGTCTCCTCCGGCACGGGGGGATGTGGGAAGGAGGGGATGTGGGAAGGAGGGGATGTGGGAAGGAGGGGATGTGGGAAGGAGCTTTTCCCGTTACCCAGCTGCCGCTGCCTTTCCGGCTGCACGGCTCCCAGCTCTGCAATGCAGCTCACACAGCTCGTCTGCTGTGTGTGAATCCCATCAATATTTCATGGAGCTGCTTCCTCCAGGGGAAGGACTGCTATCAGCCCCGGCTTTCTGCTGCTCCTACCAGCGCTCCTCGAACACAACATCTGATTTCCTTCCCCCCGGTGGCCAGCACCCAGCAGCCCCCCCTTCCCTCCCCGTTCTGCACTGGCAATTATCCCTTTGCCTTCCAGGGGCTTCAAATCCCACAGGGGCCAAGAGCTCTGGAGTCGCCTCAGGTTCAAATCCGAGTGCTGACCAGATTCCACTCCTGGTTGCTCGTGCCCGCTCACTGCAGCGATGCCCAGCGTGTCGCCAGGGCCACACCAGCAGCTCCAGGATGGGTGACCAAACCCACCCATACCCTCCATTGTCCCCCCAATTCCATATCCAGCAGCAGGACGTGCCAACAGCCCAGACCCTGCCTGCCTGGATCTGATTTGCCCTGCCCAGCCGCATCCAGCCCGCAGGTCCCAGCTCGCTCCAGAGCCCAGCAGGAGCCGGGGAGGAGGTGGGGGGGGAGCAGGTTTGTTTGCTGAAAAAGTTGCTTTTTTAAATGCTAAGGCTGCACTATTATTCCAAAGCTTCTTCAGGGATCAGCAGAAAAGTTGCTTGCCACAGGAAGAGTTCCGAGAGCCGGAGCGATGCCAGGAGGCAGCGGGAGCCTGCGGCAAACACCCCTCGCTCTGCCACCTCTGCAGCCGACCTGGCACGAGGAGCTGGGGCAGCACCCCTGGGGTTTCACCAGCACCTGATTCCCTGCAGGGTGATGGAGCAGCTGATCCCAGCGAGGTGCTGCTCCCCGTGCCGTGGCTGGGGAGGACGGTGATGCACGGCGTGCCCGAAGATGAGGCCAAAAGCTCTTGCGTTGCTCCACCACCCAACAACCAAAACCGGTGCAATTCCCTATTTTCAGGCTGAGACCTCCAACTCCAGGAGTCCCTTTTTCTGTGGGAAGGATGAGGAGCCTGGAGAGGCTCCCACCACCACCCAACACATCATCCTGGGGCAGGAAAGGAGCCCCTGAGGCAGCGAACACGGAGTGTCAGCAGGGCTGTCAATTTGAGCCACATCACTTCACAATAATTCCTTAACAAGGCTGTTTTCCTGCTCTTTGAGGAGCTGTGACAAAACATTTTAAGTGCGTTGACAGGGATGCAAGGAGCTGGTGCCGCACGGCTTGGGTTCTAATAAGCAGGGAAATTAGGGATTTTCATCACCTTAAACTGCATCTTGTATCCATGTGATGCTTCCCAGGGGGCTGTGCTGCAGCAAGAGCCCACGGAGCTCGGGGGGGTGGACTGGGGGGGTGTGTGTGGGGGAGGCTGGAGGGGATTCTCCCCTTGAATTGGGGTGAAAGGGGTCAAGCAAGGGTCAGACCAAGACGCCCCCATCTCATCCTCTGTCCCCGTCCCACAAAGGCTGCGCTGCGAGGACGGGGCTGGAACAGGGACGAAGAAGCAAGACCTCGGAGTGCTGGGCCGTGGGAGGTGGCAGGAGTTTGCCCTCACAAAAGGATGCGGGAGAAGGTACGCGGGGAGAGAAGTGTGAGCGCAGCAGGAGTGGCTTTTGGGAGGTGTTGGTGCGGAGAGAAACGGGCACACGTCAAACCGGGGCTGGAGGGGAAGGGGCAGAGCAGCCACTCAGCCATGAGGGAAGGGGCTGGGGCTGGGCAGGTGGTCCCACATCCCTTGGCACAGGGAGGATCCTGGGGCTGGCAGCAAAGCCTGGCTCTGGCCTGCAAGCCAAGCCCAGCCCTGCGCCCCTGGCTTGGGTGATCCGCAGCCTCCCACTCTCACTACTGAAAGGAGCAGCCCTTGGGATGTTCCCTGGGCACTGAGTGATGGGATTCAGCCTTGAGAGCCCCCTTGCTGTATTTCCCAGACCCCCAGGAGTGGGCACTGACCAGCACAGAGCCCATCACAGCCACCACCTCCCGTGGGGAGCACCCATGAGCTCCCACATGTGGCCCTGGGGACTGTTCTGAGGTGCAGAGCAGAAGGGGGACATGGTGGGGACACAGTGGCTGCCAGGCCCGTGCCTGTTGGGCTGCCAGGGGATAAGTGATGCCCATGCTGCCCTCGGGCTTCTCCCCACTCACTGTCACCCCGGTCACAGCAAGAGGGAGCAGCACAGGGGTCTCTGCCCATCCCGGGGCACCGTTTCCCTCTCCCTCAGCAGCTCCTTCATGTATTTCCCTACAAAACCGACCATGGCACCTGCCCAAAGCACCACGGAGGGCAGAACAGACTGCCGGGACAGAGCGAGAGGCAAATCAAAACCCGAAGGCCAGGCTGGAGCCCTGGGAAGCCCGGGACGAGGTGAGCCCTGGCCGCACCGGAGCCTCTCGGGACGAGGACGGTGCTCGGAGCAGACCCTCGGCAGGTCCCCCTCCCCACCCACCCCGGCTTTCCGGGTCCCTCTCCCCGTTTTCCCGGCGGTGGGGACCGGCGGGCACGGGACGGGCTTGACGTCAACGGGCTTTCAGCGGGGATGATGGATGGCCCGGGAAAGCGCTCCCGTTGCCGAGCCGCCGGCCGGGAAGCGCTGCCCGCCCGCCCCGCACCGGGGATGGCTCCGGTTCACCGGAGCTCTTCGGGCTGGGACGGAGGGGAGCGCGGCCGCAGTCTCCCCGATTTCGGCGCAGAGATGTTTTTGGGGTGTTCGCATCCCAGCTCAGCGCCCGGGCAGTGTTTTAGGGGTGCCTCGGCGGCAGCCGTGGGGTGCGGGGTGGGAAGCACCGCGTTTCTCCCCAAGGCGGTCAGGACCCCTCTTCCCACCTCCTCCCCCCTTCCCGGAGCGCCCATCCCCGCTGCTCCCCCGGCACCGCATCCGCGACGGGCATCCCCCCCCCACACACTCCTTCCCCCCCCAAAAAAACCCCAAACCAACCCCACCGCTCCCGCTTCCCGCCCGCGGGCGGGGGATGCTGCGGGGCAGGTGCGGGGCTGCCGCGGTGCCCGGAGCACCGCACCCCGCGGGCACTCACTCACCGCTGCCGCCGCCGCCGCCGCCGCCCGTGCCCGCTCCTCCCCTCGGCCCCGGCGGGCTGCTGGGAGCGGCGGGCGGGGGAGCCCCGAGCCCGGCCCCGACGGCCCCGGGCGGCGCGGAGAGGGGCCGGTACCCACCGAGGGGTCGGCCCGGTGACCCCCTCCCCCAGAAGGTGCGCGGGGAGAGTTGCGGGCCGGACCCCGAAAGGCGGTGGTGGGACCCTGCATCCATCAGGTGGAGCCTGAGGGAGGATGGGAGCATCCTGCACCTGTCAGCTGGACCCCGGAGCATCCAGATGGACCCCGTAGCCATAAACTGGACTCTGCATCCGTGAATTGGACCCCGAGAGCCTCCAGCTGGAACCTACACACATCGACTGGACCACAGACCCATTAACTGGACTCTACACACATCACTCGGACTCTAGACCCATTAATTGGATCCTACACACATCAGCTGGACCCCAAGAGCCTCCAGCTGGACCCTACGCTCATTAACTGGACTCTAGACCCATTAACCAGAGCTGAAGAGCCACCAGCTGGATGCTACGCCCATCAAGTGAACCCCAAGAGGCAGCAGGTGGAACCTGCCCCCATCAGTTGGACCCTGCACCCATCAAACAAACCCCACGAGCTCCAGATGGACCCTGCACCCATTAACCAAACCCCAAGAGCCTCCAACTGGACTCTCCACCCATCGAACAGACCCTACACCCATCAAACGGATCCCAAAAACCTCCAGCCGGACCCTACACCCACCAGTTGGACTCCAGAGCTGCCAACTGACCCTTCTCTCGTAGCTGGACCCCAAGAGCTGCTGGGCAGCCCCCCCTGCTGTCACCCTGACCCCGAGTGTTCCCCTGCAGACCCCAGACCCCTCAGTGCCCCCAGGACCCCGGGGGGGGCTCCGAGCAGACCTGCAGCACCACCAGCCCCTCCCTCTGAGCCCGGGGGTCCACGGAGCTCCTTTGGGAACGCACAAATCTCCCGGCTCCGATGCCTTGGCCGGGGCTGGAGCGCGAGTGTGGCCCTCCCAGGGGGACAGGGACCGAGGGGGCACCGCCAGTGCCCTGCTTCCCTCTGAAGGAGGGGTTCAGAGCGGGGAGGCAGCGATTCCCAGCGCTGCCCTTGGACTCACCTTGGCTCCCTGGATGCAAACACTTAATTTCCCTCTGAGCAGCGTCTCTCTCCACTCCTGGTAAATTCCTCCAGCGCTTTCCCTGCGTTGCCTCTGCCGGCTGCGCACCGCGGCTGACATGGAGCCACGTGCCGGGAGGAAACCCTCCTTCACCGCCTTTAACTCTGTCCCTCCCTCAAATACTGCCAGGCTTGGCTTTCCCGCTGGGAAGGCTCCCCATCTCCACCGTGCCGGGGGTCCTGGGACCACCACCCGCCCCTGGGGCTGTGGGAAACCACCCGGCCCTGGCTGAGTTCGGGATTGGGGTGTGGGGAGTGCTTTGGGATCGTGTGCCCAGGGTGAGTTCGGTGCTCAAACCATCAGTGCAGGGAGCACAGGGGGCAAATTCCCCCCCGTGGCAGCTGCTGGAGGGGAAGGACAGGGAAAACTGGGATGCAGGGGGTTGTGCACGGGAAAGCTGGTGAGGAACAGGAATAGCTGAAAGAACTAAATATGGAAACTTGGATAAAACAGCGCTGAAGTAGGGAGATGGTTTCCTAACAGGGTTCAAAGCATATAAACAAACTCAGGGAGGAGAGAGGTTGTCCAGAGGGGCCTTTGTGAGGAATAGTCAGGAAAACCAGCCGAAAATCTCTCAGGAGGGGAGCCTGTTCCATCAAAGCAAACTTCCAGCGCTGTGGGGAAAGTGCCAGCCCTGGGAACACATTTTCTGGGGAGAAGAGATAGTGAAAACACGTGCCTCGGCCAGTGAAAAGATTCTCCTTACGTTTTTTCTTCCAACTGCCACATTTCCACGATAAAACAGGAAGTTTCATGGCAGTGATGAAAGAATAATGACCAAGTTTTCCCTTCCACTGGGTGTTTTTTTGCCTGGCTCTGGTTTCCTGCAGGTTGCTCCGGGATCACCAGCCTCAGGCCGGGAGGGATTGGGTGGTTTGTTCCTGTGGATTTGAGGCTGTGGCACCGATCCCTCGGGAAGCACCTCCGTGGGCAGACCCCCCCAGTTTGGCCTCGGTGTGCTGGGATCCCATCAGAGCTCTCCCCTCTCTGGTGTCTCTTAATTCCTTAAGGAGCTCAGCTCTCCGCCCTCTCTGCCGGCTCCTCACCACCTTCTCCTTTACCTTTTGGGTTCGTGCCGGCGGAAAAGGGGGCGGTTTAATGCGATTACGGCGGTAAAACCCCCGTAAGAGGATTCCCGGGGCTCGGCTTCACGGCCCTGCAGGGGCAGCATGTGGATGGGGATGAGCTGGATGCGGGAGAGCGGGAAGCCCGGGAGAGGCTTTGTAAGCTGAGCCAAACCGCAGCGTCCCTGCGAGGGTGACCCCGGGATCTGCAGCCCCTGGGGGGGCCACGAGGTGCCTTTCCTGGCTCTGATCTCCTGCACTTCTGCTCTAGGTTCAAACCTCAAACCACCCGAGTGCAAAAGGTGACCCACAGCCCCAGGGCTGCCACTGGATCATCCCCGTCATCCCTCAGGCCTTTTGGTTTCCAAGGAATCCTCTGGCAACACCCAAACCATCCTCTCTCCCGAGTCAAATTATCTTTCTGGGGTTTCCTTTCAAAGCAGAGACAAAGGTTTCTGCAGGGGCCTCAAAAATCTGTGTCCAGGCAGGTAAATACTCTTATTAAATATCCTTGAATTTATCACGGGGATGGTCCCCAACTCGGAGAGGCACCAGGTGGGATGTGGCACAAAGGGTCAGGGAAAAAATGAGCCCCAAACTCTGGCCTTAAATAAAACTCTGGCCTCCTTTTCCCCCCAAATCTACCGGGCAGCCTGTCCATATCCATAAACAATTTAAATCCAGTTTTTCCTTTGCTTGTGGATTATTGCCCCAGAGCAACAGCTTGTTTGGGATGAGTCCAGAGCCCTGCTGGAACGGGAGTCCCGGGGGACGGCGGGGGCTGAGCTGGGAAGGGCCAGGCCTGTCCCTGCTGCTCTGAGAGACGATTTTCCTCAGTGTCAACCAAATCCAGCCCTCCCAAATCCGGCCCTGGGGTGCAGTTGGAGCAGCACAGCTCCTCGGGGAGCGTGGGAGGGATCAGCTGAGCAGGTGGCAGGTGCTGGGGAAGCACAAACTCAACGAACCACCACCAGATTTACATGAGCGCCGATAAAGCCGAGTGGAAAAGCACTTTCTCCTTTCCCCTTTTTTTTTTTCCCCTCTTTCTTGTTTTCCTTGGCTCCTCCACGTTCTGGGCAGGCTGACAGGGAGCTCTGTGTTCGCTGGGATCCTTCTGGGGAAGCTGAGCAGCTCCAGACAATGGATCCATTGCTGTCGAGGGAGCAGGTGGGGAGGAAACGGAGCGTCACAGGCACAAAAGGATCCAGGAGGAGGAGGAGGAGGAGGATTGTCCAGAAATCCCTGGAGTGGGGCTGGATCCTGGCAGGAGGAACAGCTGGGTGGATTGGCAGCTGGGCCTGGCAGCACTGTCAGCAGCAGGGCTGGTTAACTGATTTATAAACGAGGCATTTTGAAGGCAGGCGCTGGGGATCATCGGCCTCAACACCGCAGTGGGAGGGTGGCTCAGAAATTAGGGAATTAAAAAAAAACAACCCAAACTGCAGCAGCCATGAGGGGGGTGAGGGACTGGAATGGATTTCCCAGAGAAGCTGTGGCTGCCCCATCCCTGGAAGTGTCCAAGGCCAGGTTGGACGGGGCTTGGAGCAACCTGGGCTAGAGGAAGGTGTCCCTGCCCAGGGACAGGGGTTGGAACGAGATGATCCTTAATGTCCCTTCCAACCCAAAGCACTCCATGATTCTGTGACTTTTATTTCTCTTGGCTGCCTTGCAAGTGCCCTGAGTTGCAAGACTCCCAGTAAAACGGCAGGAATTTGCTGCAAGACATTTCCCACTGCGGTGCCAGCACGGAGCCTCCGGGAGCTCCGAGAGCGCACAACTCAGACCCCTGTCCTGCATTTGGGCAAAAATCACGGGACAGAAGGCACAGATCCCAACTCCCTGTGTCCGTGGGGTGCAGGGATTGCAGGATGCAGGAGGGATTTCATCCCCTTGCACAGGGAGAACAGCGAACCACTGAGCCAGAAAGTGCCCCGGCAGTTTTGGGAAGGGTGAACTGGACTTTCCTTTCCCGTCTCAAACAATGTTTAAAGTGATTTTATGCCATGAGAAACTTGATTGAAAAATCCCATAAAAAAGAAACCTCTGTAGGCGCAGATTTGGGCACGGGAAAGACAACGAGGAGGCAAAGGTGGAGTCGCTTCCAAGGAAAAGTGATTTTTTTTTCCATGGGAAAAATCCCAAAGCAGGATGAGTCACCCCTCAGTGTGCCACGTCCTGGAGCCAGCAAAGCCATCCCTGGGAATGGGAGAGCTGGCTGTCCCTGGGAATGGGAGAGCTGGCTGGAGCAGAGCACAGACTTTTGCTTGAACTGGCTCCAGGGCGGCAGGAGAAAGTCATCCTGTGCTGATGGATCCGAGCCCTTGGACAGCTCAGCCAGGTTGACCTTGGACAGCTCTCAGGGCTGTGACAGCAGGGCTGGAAGTGTCCCTGGATGAGCCCAAAAGGCTCAGGGAGGGCAGGGCTGAGGAGCTTCGTTGCCATCCTGGTTAAGCAGAGCTGCTATTACATGTCTGTACTGTGAGGCAAAAACCTATGGAAATGGGAAAAAAACCCTACTAGGAAACTGGTATTTTACTGCTCTGTTAATTAAAACAACTGATCTATTAGAGAATTATTAGAGATAATTCCAGTGGTTACTGGGACTACCATGGATAACGCAGCAGTGTGGGAATAAAGTCCTTGGTTTTCTCCATGGAGCTGGGATGATCTCCAGGATTAAACTGTCCCGCTTAGAAAGGGGCAGGAGCTTTATGAGCAGCTCAGGGGGATCACTCAGATCCTGGGAAGATCCTCAGGACACCAAAGCCCACTTCAGGTGAGGGGCTGGGAGCGAGGGAGCAGCTTCAGACGCAGCCCTGTGTCACTGTGCCTTCACATCCCAGAAACAGCTTAACTGGGATAAAGATCAAGGTGTTAAAACCTCACCCAGTGCCACAGAAAACCTCCTTGGCTGCTGCTCAGCCACCTCCTGCTCCTCCTCCCTTTTTGAGCCTGTTTGTTGTTTGTTTTTTCTTCTTTTTTTTTTCTGAAGAGCAGCTGCCTTGACTCTCTGCTCAAGGAGAGGGAGAGGATCTCTAATTGCTTTATCTACTTATTTCAGTAACATTTCCCCCCAAGGACGTGAACAACCAGAACTCCCCACGGTGCACCAGATCTGTAGTGACACGAGCTATTTTCCTTTTGTGTGCATTTATAGTTACACTACATAATGGCATTCACTGGGTCAATCCAGTTACTACCTATTTAATCGATTACTGTTATTACTGAAATACACATCCAAATGATTATGTCAAACATTATTATTATACCATTAAAAAAAAAAAAAAATCCAGAATTCCCCAGAATATGCCAAAATCTGGCCTGGAGGAAGTTCACTGAGGCTCATCACTGTCTTTATCCAGCATCTTTAAAGGATTTATCCACCACCCAGTGTATTACAAGCACACTTCGCAGCGAAGCACCACAGGATTCCCGCTCGTTCTACAAAGGGAAAACCTGGGAGCTGGCCTCGGGAAGATTTGGGAGAGGCCTAACGCCTTGCAGGGCAGGGCAGACTGATCCCGGAGGGAGGTTCTGGCCGCCCCTCGAGGCCCGGCCGCTCCCGCCGCCCTCACACCGGCTCCGCTCCTTCCCCTCGCCCGCCATTGCCCCCCCCCGTCCCGCCCCCGCCGCTCTCGCGAGATCTCCGCCGGGTCACGCGCCCCGCCGCGGCCCGCGGAGGCGGGAGGGGGGAAGGGGGCGGAGCCTCCGCCCCGCCGCCTCACGGCCCCGCCGCCATCTTGTTTCTCGGCCGCCGGGCGCTCGCTCCGCTCCGGTCGCCCCCCCACCACCCCCCCTCACCCGGGGGCCTCTTTTCCCCTCCCGCCTCCCTCCGCCGAGCCGCGCCGGGAGGCAGCGCGGGCGCCGCGCGGAGCAGCGGGAGGCCGCGGCGCGTGCCGCCCCGGTGAGTGCGCGGGGAGGGCGGCGCGGGGATAAGCCCGTGAGGGGGGCGCGGGGCGGGGGCGGCCCGTGAGAGGGGTCGTTGCGGGGCCTCCTCCCGCCCCCCCCCCCCCCGGGCCCCCCCCCCCCCCCCCCCC
>JAWWES010000062.1:3837751-3858525 GCA_035583135.1 Lophotriccus pileatus
GAACCGCGGGGTGACCCCCTCGGTGGTCCCCGCGGCGTGTGGGGGTGCGGGGAGGGGGGTGGAAGCAGCGGGTCGCCCTCCCCGCCGTGCCCCCAGCGCCGCGGGCCGCCCCGCGCTGCCCTTGACCCGGGGAGGGGGTGGCGGTACCTCCGCACCCCAAAACCCCCGCCGGGCCCCAACAGCTCTTTGTTATCGGTTTTATCGCCAACACACCCCCCCTCCCCGCCATTCCCCCCGAAGGTCACGGGCGGCGCTGACAGCGGGGGGAGCAGCGATGAACGGGGGGTTTCGCAGCCCAAACGGGCTCCGGGACCCCTCCCCGCGACCCCCTCCGGGACCCTTCCCGGGGACCCCCCGGTCGCCGCCGCCGCCGCAGCACAACTTGGAGCGGGGCCTGCACGAGTGACCTTGAAATGCCAGAGCTCGGAGCCGCCGCCGTGAAGGACAAAGTTTGTTCGCGGCACTTTGGACCGAGGGAAAAGAAAAAGAAACGACAAAAAAACCACGACGGGGGCGGCGGGGGGTGGGAAAAGCGGCTCCGGTCCCGCCGGGCACCGGGGGAGAGCCGGGAGATCCCGGTTAAAGTTAGTTTTGGGCCGGGGAGGTGAATCACATTGCAGGCATTCCTTGGGGGAGATGCTCGGAGCTGCTGCTCTGTCCTCTCGGGGTGACACCGCTCCGTGTGCCCTCGCCCTTCTGCCCCTTCCCTCCCTCCCTGCTCGTTGTTGGCCTGAAAAGTGGTGTTTTGGCAAAACGAGGGGGAATTTCGCCGTGCAAGCCTATTTTTTTAGGGCTTTTAGGAGGTGGGTCCAGGCCCAGGATTTCCACGGGCTTGGGGCTTCACCCCGAGTTGTCCCAACCCCAGAGTTGTTGTTTGGGGTAGTTCTGATTTGAATTTGTTATTTTAAATCAGACTAGGGCAGTGCCTCATCCAGTGATGGAACTTCTTGGCCTGTCACAGTTTTGAGTGTGAGAAAGGGAAATGTCACCACGAGTCACCTCTCAGTCCTCAGGGATGTTACAGAAACTCCTGGAGGGGAGGACTGGGGGATTCACCGTGACTATGAAGGTCACTGCGAGCATCTCCAAGCAAAAATGAGCCGCTTTTGCCTCAAAAGTGGGGGTATGTTCAGCTGCAACGTGCTTTGAGGTGCTGGCAGAACACGAGGGAGTCTGCAGGCGCCATAAATTAGAATAAAAACCCCGCAGAAGTCTTGGTTACACCCGATATTTGTCGTATTTCGTGGCTCCAGCTCTCAAGGAGGCCGGGCAAGAAAAGGTGCTGCTTGATCTTTCTAGGTCAAGAGCAGCAGGAAGAACCTGGGAACTCTGTAAATGGATTTATTAACAAATTACAGCAGTTCCTGACCTTTTTTTTTTAATTTTTCCCCAGCACCAGAAGGGGCAGGAAGGTCCTTGAGGTCCCATTTTAATCAGTGAAATTTGTGTGTCACCGGAGAGGTGGGTTTTTTTTCGGTCTAGAAGTTTTATTTTCTAGTTGTTGGTGATGGTTTTTTGTTTCCAAGGTGGTTTTATTTTCCAAGAGTGAGGGTTTTTTTGGAGTTTTATTCCTAGGGTTTTAACCTGGAAGAGTTAAAGTCATTTTTTTATTTTAATGACTTGTTTAATCACTTGTTTTCTGTCCCAGCCGAGGCAGTGAAGGTATAAAGGACATTTTAGAAGGTCCCAAGTTGGGCACCTCAGTGAGGAGGAGGGTTCATGTGAGGTGCTGGGTGCCCTCAGGAGGTCACCTTTCCAGCCAGTGTATTTGGGGTTTATTGTATTTAATCGGACTAATATCTTGCATTTATATAATGGGGGTGACATCTGTATTTTAATAGAGCTGGCACACGAAGTGCTTTCTTCATTTCAGGGCTTTATTGCTCTGCCCGTGTCCTGAGTGAATTAAACCGTGGAGATTTGTGCCCCTAAACTCTTGAATTGTTGTGTTTTGCTAAAGGGAGATAAACACAGAGTTTTATCTCGTGTTTCAGAGTGATAAAGTCAGTTTATCTTCTGCTTCAGAGGGGCAGAAAATTCAGCAGCTGTTACAGGGGGCACTGACAGCAAGAACAAACTTCAGGACACCTGCCAAAGTTTGTTTCCTTTTTAAAAAAGGGTTGTTTTTTTTTTAGTTTGCTCTCAAAAACGTCAGGTTTTCTCCGTGCTGAGACCTCGCTGGGGGCCTTTTCTTCCCTTGTCTGTTTATTTGGTCACTTCCTGCTAAATCAGAGCAGGTCACTTTGAGCTGGGTCTGTTCCTGCACTGAAGGTGACCCGGGAGGGAGGAGATCGGCGGGTTTATAGTAAAGGCTCGCTTTTTATAAAGCAAAATAAAATAAAAAGAGGTGAAAACCCCCTGATTTCACCCTCCTGGCTGCCTGTTCAGCAGCTCGGGCCGTGCTGGAGTTAAGGAAGATCTGCTGACCTCAGGGAGTTGAAAGACTTGAGGCTGTTTCTGTGGAAATAATGAATTTGATGATGGAACTTACCCCAGTAATGAGAACTCTGACTGTTCTATAGAACAGCAGAACCAGAGAGACATCTTCATACATCTATTTATTGTTTTTTTTCTGTAAGTCTGGAATAGTAACCCTTTAAATCATCCTGTTTATTTGACTTTTCTGCCCAAAATAACAAAGCTCACGGGAAGCACAGGCTGGTGCAGCCTTTCCCTCTGCTTTAAAATCACAAATTCTTGGGAATAACTCATGTTTTACGGCATTCAACTCGTATTTTGTGTCATTCCGGGTGTTCTAGGTTGTCTCAGGGCTGTAATTCCTTCACAAAGTGGGAATGGGGAAGTTTATCCAGCCAAATCCTGCTTGGCATGGATGAAGGAGAGGTGGTTTCCCTGGCCAGTGGAGAGGGATCAGCTCCCTCCTGCTGCCAGTGGGAAGTGGAGAGGCAGCTCTTATCCCAAATCCAGCTGCTGAGTGTCCTGGGAGAAGGGAGGAGCAGAATTCCTGCGGGGTGGAGGGGGAGGCAAGGCTGGGATCCAGGTGAGCCCTGGGAGTGGTGCAGAGCTGGCCCTGGAGCAGCTGCTGCAACCAAACTTCCCTGCTTTAAGGAGTTGGCTCTTCTTGGAATTGGGAATCCAGATCCCTCTCCCTGACTCTGTGGCTGATCCAGGCTTAAATCAAAGGCTGTGCCTGGGGTGAGTGGAAGCAGAGGGAGTAAAGAGAGGTTTTAGGGAGCTGATGTTCCACAGTGCTCTGAAGGGGGAATAACCTGCTAAATATTCCAAGGAAGAATGGCTGGAAGGTCATGGGTTTATTTTTCCTGCCCTGAGGCAGAAGCAGCACAACTTAAACACAGTTTTTCAGCCTTCTCTCAGGAGCCTTCACAAGAAGTGCTCAGTATCCTCTGTGGGCAGTTTACTGCAACATTTCACTCCTGAAATAACCTTTTAACTTCTTAAAAAACTTGGTTTAAGATGTCTAAAAACTTGGGGGTTGATGTTTTCCTCGAGAGCACAAGTTCGTGCTCGTCCCCCTTTCCCGCTGCCTGAAAGGCCCCGTTAGATTTTACAGCACTCAGTTATGGAACTGGGAGTTCCTGTATCTTTTGGGTAAATAAATCTGATTTTGGCCTGTCTTGTAGCTGTAGTTTTGTTCTTAATTTGTTGCCTGTCCATGATGATGGAAGTTCTCGTGCTTTATTAATCGTGGTGTCGTTAGTGCAGCGATGTGCTGAAATGATGGGGTTGTGAATGTGCTGCTGGGGGTTACAGAGTCATTATGGCTGATTTTACAAGTGTTCCTGCTCCCTCTTTATTAGGATAACTTTGGAAGCTGGAGAGGGACTTTTGGACGAGGGCCTGGAGTGACAGGAAAAGGGGGAATGGCTTCCCATTGCCAGGAGGCAGGGTCAGATGGGACACTGGGAGAAATTCTTCCCTGGGAGGGTAGAGAGGGGCTGGAAAGGATTTCCCAGAGAGGCTGCGACTTGTGTTTTTCCTTTCCCCTCAGCAGGGCCAGGCACAAATCCCGAGGGGTTTTTCCCTCTTCTGCACAGCACTTGGTGGCAACTTCTTCGTTTCCAGCCCTCTGCAAGATTTCAGACTTGGTTTGTTCAGCAAACAGCAGTTTGTGGTGCCAGGATGGCTCAAGGAGCTGCAGTGCAATATTGATTTAATAATTATATGTAATTGAGCAGGCAAGGCCTGAATGTTGAGGTGGAAGGAGAAGCCATTGATATCAAACCCAATTAACTGTTTTTTTACACCTCTGTTGCCACCTCCCAAAGCAACTAAAAGTAATTTGGGGTGGTTTTTGTGGCACCTTTGAGTTTCCAGCCCTGCTGGGCACTGGTGCTGCTCTGCCTCCATGGAGGGAACATGCCCATGGAAGTGGAATGGGAATAAATCTGTTATCTCCTGAAAGGAATTACCTCTGTTGACTCGAGCAGATCTCAAAGCAGAGAGAATTCTCAGTGAATTTTATTAAGGGGGCACGAGATCTCTGGGGGAGCAATTTCAGCCCATTACCACGACTTCTTCAAAGGTTTGGTTTAAACTCAAACGGGGCAGAATCTCGTGCAGAACAGGTGCTGTGGGGCTGCAGCCTTTTAGAATTCCTCCAGTCCCTGAGATTGCTCTCCTAGTCCACTTCAGACTCGGGATTTATTCTCCATTTGATACTTTGATGCTGCAAATTGCTCCAATTTAAGGCAGAGCAGCAGCTCGTGGAGGTGCTTTCTCCTACATCAAAGCCTTTGCTCCCGTTTAAAGGGACATGTTACTAAATTCATATCAAACTGTATTTATTCTCCTCAGGAAAACCAGTTGTGGGTTGCTGGATTGTTCCTCCTGCTCCTGGCAGGATCAGGTGTCTGGCACTTGGTGCTCCACAGAGCTCATTCTTTAGACATTGAGCTGCATTTTACTTTTAAATCAAGGAGAGGCTCCCAAAACACACAGTGTGGGGAGTTCCTGCAGCACATTGGAAGGATCACGGAATGCTGGGATTAGTATTGGGTCTGAACACTCACTTTTGGGCCTCTCTTTTTATTCTTCAGGCTTCCAGGGTGTTTTTCTCGGTGCTGTGGTGTCGGGGTTTGGTTTTTTTACCTGGTAAAAACAGTATATTTAAAACACAGAAAAGGAAAGAACAAGCCATGAATTTCCTCTTTTTCTTTAGTGCCACTTCCTAATGGTTAACTTGTGACTTTTGGGGGATAGTGGTGGCTGTAAAACCACTTCAGGAGAGTTTTGGGAGGAGTTCTTTGGAGGGGTGGGAACCCTTAAACACCGTCAGCGTGGAGGTGGTAAATGTGTGCTTGTCCCATGGCAGGATCTGGTGGAGGGGGTTTGTTTCCAGAAATATTTGTGTGCTCACCTTATTTGTAGCTGCAATTTAAGGACTTTAAGGCAAAACACTTGAGCTTGTGTCTCATTTCTTTTTAGCTTCTGTGGCGCTTCAGTGTCAGCCATTTTTTGAGACACTTGGGTGGAACGTGCTGCTTTTGCCATGCAACACAAGGGGCTCCCTCCCATCACCTAAATCCTGGGAATGTGGCTGTTCTGTATGCAAAGAACCTGCCATTTCTGACAGCACCAGGACCTGTGGTACGTGATGCTGCTGCTGAGCCCTTCCCTCCTTCAGGGAGAACCCCACAGCTCTTAATTACTTCCCTCTGGCTGTTTGCATATCCCTTTGGATATTTGGATAGATTTCATTTAGATCTGCTCCCCACCCTGTTTGGTTGATTCCTTAGTCAGGCCCAGCTTGGGAGAAGCTTGTCAGAAGCTGTGACATGAGCCTCACTGCATGGGGATGTTGTCCTTCTGTTCCCATTCCCTGGTGATGCCTGGGAATGTCCTGTGGCTGTGGATGTGTTTGATGGGCTGCTCCTGGCTGGTGTTTTTCCAGACCAAGAGCTCTGGATACCTGCTCTGGACGGAATTGCAAGCTCAGAGATGTTGGGTTTGTTAGTGATTTTCCTGTAGGTTGTGTTTTCCATCTCGGTTCCTGCTGAAGTGGCGGATGGTCTGTGGGGAGGCGGCTCCATTTGGCTGCTCCCCCTTCCCAGGGCATCCAGGAAAGAGCACAAACCAGCATCTGTTTGTAAAAATAGCCACAACAAACCCCAAACCCCAGCCACAGACACCAGAGGTGTGTTCATGCTTCCTTTGCCCTCCTGGGAAGTGAAGCTGCTCCACATTTGTCAGCTGCCCCAGGATTTGGGAAGTTGAGTGTTTGTCCAAGGTGTTGTGCTCCGGTGAGCAGAAAAGCTCTAATTGCTGAGTGTTGCTGGTGGAGCTGTTGGGATGTGCCTGTTAATGTGTTCTGTAATCACTCCTGGGCACTTTCTGCCCAGGCCTCAGCTTTTTTTTTGGCCTTTAGTCTCTTTCCCTTCGTCTGGGAAGCAGATGTTTGTGTTGATGGAGCGTGTGGCTGTGTGGGTGGTGGTGGGAAGCAGGTGTATCCCAGCCTTTCCTGTCCTTACAGAATCACAGGATGGTTTGGGTTGGGAGGAGCCTTAGAGATTTATCTATTTCCAACCCCCCAACACCTTCCACTAGCCCAGGTTGCTCCAAGCCCTGTCCAGCCTGGCCTTGGACTCTCCAGCACAGTTTGGGGTTGGAGCAGCCACTTTGCTCCTAAAGCCCTCGAGGGCCTGGGGTGAGCACAAGGATTCTCCAGGCTCCTGCAGAGAGGAAACCAGGATGGATGGAGTCGTAGCATTTCCCTGCAGGCTCCACATCCAAAAGCCAAACAGGTTTAGACACAGGTGTGTGAAATCTGAGGATCCTCCTCCCTTGGCTGTGCTGAGCTTATCCAGGGTGTGCTTGGGGAGCTTTTTGCTGCCACTAATCCTGCAAGAGGAGAGCTCAGCTTCTCCCTGGCTGGAGGAATTACCTAATTGCCCAGGAATGGTTTCACTGCTGAGGTTTGTCTCACAGAGCTGTAGGTTCGTGTGACACTTCAGGTTTTTACCTTGACAATCCTCTGATGCTTTCAGGCACCTTCAAACCATTTCTGTGTTAATGAGCAGCAATTCCTGTACTCGTGCTCTGAGCAGATTTAACCTGCTTAGGCTTTTATATAGTGATTGTTTTCTGGAAGTTTTTCGGAAAATCAGCTTGTTGGTGACTCTCTGTTTCTACTCTCACTCAGTTTATCACAAAATGATCCTAAGCAGTCACTTAAAGTAGCTAAGAATCCTGCTGAAATCAGCCCTGTGTTTAACTTGAACATAGGAATTTTTTTGTGTTCATCAGCAGGACTTTTTAAAATTACAGATGCCCCAAGCAAACCATTTCTGGCTCTCCCTGCAGCCAGGCTGAACACACAGATATTTAGTGCAAGAAATGTCATGGTGCTGAAATTCTCTTCCTCTTTCCTCCTTCTACTTCAGCCTGTTGTTTCATCGGGTTACCTGCAGCATCATTTCCCAGCACAGCACTTAAGTGGGTTAAATGCAGTGGTAATTTATATTTTGAAAGCCTTGAGAGGTGATTTGCCTTGTCCCCAAGATGAATTGCATCCCCACAGGCACCCAAGACCCTGTCTAGTGTTGAAATATTGCCAGGCCCAGAGTGGGTCTTCAAGGATTAGCTTTTATTTATGTGCCTAAACTATTTTTTGTCTGCATTTGACAAAGATCAAGGTGAGGGAGAACCAATTTAACACTCATTGGAATATTTATATCTCTGTATCTTCTTATAAATACTTGAAATACCTCACTTTGTAGGTGGGTTATATTATAATGTAAATAGTTGTTGGAGAGTCAGCAGGTAACTTGTCAGTCACTCATTTCCATAGTTTCCTTACCTGGAATTCTTCCTGTCTTGCTTTGAGACTGAAAATACAACCTCCTGACGTGCTCCTTGTCATTCCCTGTCAGATTCCCACACCCAGGAATTAAAATACAACAGTTCATTCTCCGCCTTGGCAAGTGGAGGCTGCAGGAGGTGCCGAGCTGATTGTCTGCCATCCATCCCTTTGATCCCTCAGGAACGGTGTCAGAGATCCCCATTGCTTCGGAATAGTAGATTTGGGAATTCCTGGTGATTCCCTGTGGATTGAGGGAGGACTGAAATAAACCTGGATGTGGAGGAGGATCAGGAGCAAAGGGCTGTGCCTGTGTTGGGGCTAAATCTGCTCAGTGGAAAAAGACACACAAATATCCACGTGTAGCTGGAGACCTTTCCCTGTGGGAAATGTGGCACCTTCCTCTCCGCTGTGGGAGACACAGGGATTTATTGTGTGTCATTCCTGGGCACTCAGAGCAGCTCTGGGTGATCCTGGTGGCTCTCCTGGCGTTCCCAAGCTGCTCTCAGTGCCTGGGAATCAGAGTCCCATCCTCTGGGGATGTGTCTCAGCAGGCCCTGTGCTTTTGGCACCTGTCCCTTGTCCTTCCAGGCTGCCATCCCATCGGGAATCCTGCCGGAGCCACGTGCTCCTGCCACACAGACACGGCCAGCAGAGCTGGTGCTGGTGTTCCAAGGGATTCCCGGGCTGTGTGTCTGACTTGATGTTAATATTAACTGGAGCTGGTTTGAGAGTTCCTGGTCAGAAAGGCACAGCTTGATCTAGGAATTCGTGGGGAGGGAGGAATTGTGTCAGTTGGAGCTTGACCCACACCTGGAGAGTGTCACTGGGTCACCTGAGGGTGAGGTGGATCAATGCTGCGTGTCCTGATGTCCCCCCACCATCCCAAGCCTGGATACAGGGAGACTGATCCCAGTTATGATCCCTGTGTTTCCTCCTTGGCCACTCATGGTGCACACGAGTGTAGAGCCACAAAAAGTGACACTTGTTTTAAATGTTCTTTCTCAATCTTTGGAAAAGTGGCAGTGGGAAGCCATTCCCCCTTGTCCCGTGGGTGGGATCCTTTGCCTCCTGCCCTCCCTGGTTGCTCACTCGTGGTTTTGTCTGTGCCAGCTGCCAGGATGTCCACGGACGGCGGGTTTGGCACAGCCGGGAACAGCGATGCCCAGCAGAGCCTCCAGTCCTTCTGGCCTCGGGTGATGGAGGAGATCCGCAACCTCACCGTGGTGAGTGGCCCCAGGGCAGGGACACCTTCCACTAGCCCAGGCTGCTCCAAACCAAGTCCATCCTGGCCTTGGACACTCCCAAGGATGGATGGGCAGCAGAGCAGGTGGAACACTCAGACCTTCAGCTCCTTCTGGGCTCAACAAGAACACAAAAGTGATTTAAGGGTTGTTTGAACAGGCTCAGGGGCTGTGCCCTGGAGAATCCCAGGGGAGTTCTGCTTGTGAGGGAAAGAAGAAGGGATTCTAAAATAGCCACAGGTGGAAGTGGAGCTGCCAGAGGCTGTTTTAGCTGACAGGAGGTTGAGGGATTTGAGGATTCACCTCCCATTATGTTCCTGTTCACGTTCTGAACGATAAATGTGTGACCAACATGTCAGGCATCCCCTTGGCCACACCAAAGGACAAGGCCCTGGGGAGTTGCTGTTCCAAATCCAACTTCCCCCCTCCACAAATTACCTTTGGATTCCAATTTTGTGAATGAATTTTTGGGTTTAGACATCTATGCCCTGTTCCAGAACCGTCTCCTTTGACAAGCTCAAAATGCTGGAAATCCTGAATGCCAAATGTGTCGTTATCAGGTGCTTTATTAATTTAAAGATGCTTGATTAAGGGGAAAAAAAAATCCTGTATAAGCTGAGAATAAGAACTGGACTAAGTAGCTTCTATTTTCTTCCATCCCCAGAAGAGATGTGGGAACAAGGGCATACAATAAAAATGACTTTTCAAGGGAGATTGAGACATTCCTGTGATCCAGTGGGCCTGAAATCACTCTCCTGTGCCTGAAAACAAAAGAACTCCAGTCCAAGACAGGCTCTTCAAAGTAAAACCCACCCCCCCCAATCCACTAGTCCGAAGATAAGCTGCTTTTTTTCAGCCTGTGTGCAGATAGTTGATTAAAGAAACAGATGTAGAAATTTGTATGCATAACCAGAATTAATGACTTTCCTCTTTCAGCACAGTGAATTCTTGTGTTCAGGAGCTGCAGTTTGGCTTCATCTCCACATGAAAGGGGCTTATTATGCAGCTTATCAAGTATGGGCAGCTTAATTTTTAACTGTCCTAGGATCTATTTATTGCTTGGCAAGTTAGGGATTCGCTGGAAACCTTAACCTGAGGGCAGTGGAGTTGGGGGGTTGGAAAAAGGGATATGGTGGGAAAACATTCCAGTGCTGTGCCCCCTGCTCAAATCCTGGGATTTATTGTGGGTGTTACTGAGTGGATGTGGATGTCAGCAAACTGGCAGTGGGTGAAAGCTGATGGTCACCTGTTTTTTTGGGGCTGTTTCTGCCTGGTTTTGTGCTTTTGAGCTGAAACTCAGGGGAAATCCCGAGGGGAGCTGCTGGAGAACGAGCCAGAGTTTGGAGGGAATGGGAAGGAGGGCAGCCCAGGCTTGGGGAAAGAAGAACCAGGCCTAGGCTGGGTTTAGCATTTCAGCTGCACTGTGAGCTACAAAAGGCCTGTGGAAACATCCAGCCCTAATTTGGAGAAAAGAAAAGATGAGGAATTGGTGTCTGAGGCTTGTCCTGCTCGGGCTTCCCTTCCCCTCCACCAGCCTGTTCGGTTTGGTTTGTGTGTTGTGACCTTACAGGAATAAAGGGGCTTTAATTTTTACAATTTCTCCCATTCTCTCTCTCAAAATCTACAGATTTTAATAGTCTTGTACCTGGGCACAGTCATCTCTCCAGGGAAAAACCCCAGCAGGGAAACAGAAGAAGGGGGGGGGAAATGCTGAAAATGGTGTTTTCTGCTCCAAATTTCTGTTCTGGGTTTCTTTCTAGTGAAGGAAAAATTCAGGGCTTTGCCTGTTCACAGGAGTTGGTGTTAAAACAGTTACAAATGTCACAAATGAGAAGTTTTCTCCTCATCTTCCTGTGATTCCCAGTCAGGCCCTTTAAAAAGGAAAGAACTTCAGGAAAAAAACCCAAAACAACAATAAAAACCCCACTCAGCAAACCCTGTGAGCTGTTTTTCCATGTCTTAGCAACCCCTTAACTTGTTTGTGTGCTGGTTGCAAAGGCCACCCTGAGTGTGTGGTGTGTTCCAAGAGCAGGTCCCAACCCTCTCATTGCCCCAAATCCTTCCAAAATCCCACTTTCCTCATCAGGATGGGACAGCCCTGAGCACTCCTTGCAAGGACACCCCCACCCCAAATTAATCCTGATTTTTTCAGCATCTTACAGGAGCACCACATTCAGCTTTCCCTGCAGAATGAGGCACAGAAAGCTTTTTTAATACATATACACACATAGAAAATAGAAATGTTATAGATGAATTAAATAAAATGCACCCTGCTGGAGTCCTGCCTGGGCCAGGCCACAGCATCCAGATTCTTCTTCACTGGGAAGAAATTTAGAAGAGGAATTTAGAACAGAAAACAGCATTTTCAGCATTTTTCCCCCCCTTTTGTTTCCCCAGCACGTCCTGCAGTGCTTTTTCCCCAGAGAAATGACTTTCCTATTATTTTTCTGTGACACTTTTGTTAAGAAAAAGGGAAGATGATTTTTATTGTGGGTTTTTTGTGTGTTTTTTTTTTTTTTAAGAAGCCCTTTGTGAGCAGGAATTCTGCATTCCTGATGCAGTGGGACGTAACCTCAGCCCTTCTCCCTTTTTAAGAGGTTCCTGGCAGTGACACGTGGGATGGATTGATTGATTTTAATTCCCCTTTTTATCCTCAGGAATGGGAGAAGCTTCAGGGAAGCTTGGGTGGTTTGCCTGACCCAAGGAACGCACGTCTCATGCAAAGTTTTTAAGCCCAAAATTAGGATTGGGTGACAGGGAAGTACAAGCAAAGCCAAGTTTTCATCCAGCTCTTGTTTGGTTTCCTTTTCTCTCGTGACTTTTGGAAATCCCAGAGTTTTGTGGGACCCAGGAAACTTTGTTGAATTCGTGGCTTCAAATATAAATAGGTGGAGAAATGGATAATATTGTATTAGAAACAGCCTGTTCTGCAGAACCACTTCAGCTTGGGGGTGAAACAGGAAATCCAAGCATCTGACAGAAGGTTGGAGTGGAATTAATTCAGTGTAAAACACAGACAAGACAGTTCTGAGCCCTGAGGAGAAGCTGCCACACCTGAAAGGAAACAAATTGATTTTATCCAGTGTGATTCCAGACAATGCAGACTTGGTTTACCTTTTTTTTTTTTTCCCCCCCTTTATTTTCAGTTAAATGTCAGTTAAGAGTCTCTCAAATGTGAATCTCTCTGCAGAAAGACTTCAGGGTTCAGGAGCTGCCCTTGGCTCGCATTAAGAAGATCATGAAACTGGATGAAGATGTCAAGGTATGCTTGTGTTTTTAGCAGCCTGCTGAAGCTCCTCTTTGCATTAGAACCCCTTAAAGGAAGCTGTGTTTTAATTGCAGATGATCAGTGCAGAGGCCCCTGTGCTGTTTGCCAAGGCTGCTCAGATCTTCATCACAGAGCTCACCCTGCGAGCCTGGATCCACACCGAGGACAACAAGCGCAGGACTCTGCAGGTACAGGAGCTGTGTTGATTAGGAATTCAGGGATAATCATCCTTCTGCAAAGCTTGTTTCTTTCAGATACATTTGGGATCTTTAAATGATTTTTAGAACAATTCCCCCCTTTTTTTTTAACGTGCTGAAAGGCTTGTGGTGGTTGCCGTGAGCCCTCTGTGGTGGGAAGCCTGATCTGGTGGGTGAATAAATGCCTGCAAAAGCCCCTTATTTCACATTTTGGAGGCTTTGCTCAGTACCAGAAAGTGGTGTTGGTTCCAAAACCTGCCACTTGGAGAAGACATCCCCGCTCCAACTTCATTTATCCAGCGGCAAAACAGGCTCCTGAAGCTGAGGAGTGTTTCCCCCTTGTTGTTGCAGAGGAATGACATTGCCATGGCAATCACAAAGTTTGACCAGTTCGATTTCCTGATCGACATCGTCCCCAGGGATGAACTGAAGCCTCCAAAGCGACAGGTGAGGCCTAAAAATGGGTCAGGTCTTGTCCTTTCCCTGCTGGAATTTCAATCTCAAGTTAAACCAGAGCAGCACAGAATCAGAGCTTTATGCCTGTCTTTTGAATCGCATCCTTTGGCTTGTAAAGGGAGAAACAGGTTTGCTGGCTTGGAAATCCCCCTCCTGCATCCTTTGGGGCAGCCAGTGCTCCTGTAAACATCCTTGACTGGAAGCTGGAAGGTGCTGGAAGGAGCTTTCAGTCGGATGTTTACAGCAGCAGGCTGCTGCTCTCAGCTCAGCACGAGGGCTGGGGGGCCACTTCAGTGATGGTCCATCTCTTTTCCTGACAAGTTGGTTGATTAAAAAGTCTGGGATACCATCAGGGCACCTCTTGCAGGGAGCAGCTCTGCTTTGGGTGGTGCTGCTCCTTGTTCAGCAGCTCCTGGAGTCGTCCAGCAATTAAAAAATGTAAAAAAATGTTGTAACAGCTCCCTTCAGCTGCTTTTCTGATGCTTCTGAGGGTCTGCAGTGTGTTGTTCTTTGAAAAAAATCCAAGTTGGTCCTTAAAACAGCCTCACTGGGGAGTTTGGCATGATGAGAAAGACCTTCTGGCAAATGTTTGACTTGGAGGTTTGTCTTTGGCATGGGTTTTTTTTTGTATTCCCATATAAATCCTGGATAATGTGCAGAATTGTACCTGCTGTGAGTGTAGAGACCAGCACTTCCACTGTGCCCCTGGATTTTGGAGGCTGCCCTTGAAGTCCTCGTGCTGAAGTGCTGGGCAAAGGGAGGGGATCACCAGGGATGCTTCTTCCAGCAGGAGAAGTTTAAGGGAGAAGGAGCCACCCCATGGAATGTAGGTCAGGGCTCTGCAGGGGAGAATCTTCCTGTGCTTTTTGTTTGGGCAGGGACACAACCTGTGTTTTATCTGTGCCACAGAAAAGGCTGTTTGATGAGTTGCTGTTGGTCCTGTAGAAGAGCTGGGAGGGGAACCCTGACCTTGTGTTGGTCTGGGAATTCCAGCTGGGGCTGGAAAATGATGGAAAACGATGGGATAGAGCAGATTTGGATTTAAAACCATTCCTGCCTGTGGCAAATGCAGCTGAACCTGGGAGAGATACGTAGAGAAGCACTCAGTTGCCGTAATTATTTCGGGATTCAACCAGGAATTGAGGACTGGAGCACTCCAGAAATAACCTGCCTGAGGACTGGGCTTGAGAACAGCCCCAGCTCCTGAGTGCATGTGGTTTTGTGGTTCACTGGAGACATGCCCTGGTGAAAATTTATTTGAATTTGGTATTAATCCCTCCCTGAGATGAATTAATGAAGTGAGGAGGAGGAGGAGGAAGTGGTGTGCTTGGTTGTGGTGGTTTGCAGCACCGTGGGATCGCGCCAGGCTGACAAGTTGTTCCTGTGGTCAGTTTAATCTTTGGGGGGTGATTTTTCTGGTGAGAAACCTCCCAGTAATAAACCTTGGGTTGCTCTCCCTCTGGAAAACCAGCAGCCAAGTGAACAGGCTCTACCCTGAAGCCCGAGGCCCATCCAGACATCACCCACTGCTCCCGTTTTTGGATGTGAATTTTCCTTTTCCTGCCCAGCTGGATCTGCAGAAGGGAATCCAGGAGCAAGGCTCAGTTAAAGCAGGGGGAGTCCAGCAGGCTGGTGGAAGTGGGACTGTGCCATGTTGTAGCACGTGTAAACATCCTACACTCTCAGCTGTGAACTCGAGGTGGCTGGGAGAGGATTGTTTACGCCTTCTGCCATGGAGTGAACGTCTGGGAGCTGCATCTTCCCTCAGGGGGCCGCATCCAGCTGCTCTGGGGAGCTTAGGAATTCCAATTCCTGAGGGTTAACAACTGGCCACTTAGCATAACCTCTGAAAATCCACTGCTTTGCCTGAAAGATCTTCAGTGACCAGCGATTTTTGTCTCCTGAGATAAAACAAAGCAGCGGCGTCACAACCTGTGCTAGACAGCGAGTTAGAGCAGAGCCTTTGGTTCTTCACACCAGCAGAAGCAGCTGGAAACCCACAGCAGGAAACTGTTCTCAGGCTGGAAAAGCTGGGTTTAGATAAATAACTAAAGGCATGACAGTTGACATCAAGTCCGTGGCTTTTGTTCCCGGGGGTCTAACAGCAGAGCTGGACTGAGGGGTGTGGTGGGGCACGGAGCTAAGGAGGGGGTTTGGTGGCACAGGAGGCTCTGTAAATCCTCCTGGTGCATTTGCAAGTCTTCCTGTACTGAGATAACAGGCAATGATGGAATTTCCTGATGAGGAATTGCATGGATTTCAGCTGTGGTAATTTTCTTCATTTCCTTCTCATGATGAGGACAACCTCTCGAACTGGTGACTCCATTATTAGCCACAGTTCACTGGGAATGGCTTTGATTTCCACGCAGCTGAATAAACGAGGGTCTTGTTGGGCTTCATCGTTTCAGATTTGCTCAGTTAAACTGTTCCAAGCGAGGTGTTAAAATGTCCTTTGTTCTGGGGGGGGCCGTGTGGGGTGGGAGGGGTTGGATGCTGCTGTTCCCAACCCCATGCTCTCCCTGTGCTGCAGGAGGAGGTGCGCCAGGCAGTGACCCCGGCTGAGCCTGTGCAGTATTACTTCACCCTGGCTCAGCAACCTGCTGCAGTGCAGGTGCAGGGGCAGCAGCAGGGCCAGCAGACCACCACGTCCACCACCACCATCCAGCCGGGACAGATCATCATCGCCCAGCCTCAGCAAGGCCAGGTGAGTGAGGCAGGAGCTCCGGGACACCCTCTGGGTGATGGAGCGCTCAGAACAGTCAGGAATGGCATGGAAATCACGGGATGGCTTGGCCTGGGAGGCACCTTAAAGCTCCTCTTGTTCCACGGGCAGGGACACCTTCCACCGGCCCCGGTTGCCCCAGCCTGGCCTCGGGCTCTTCAGTGGGGCAGCCGCAGCTCCTCTGGGCCAAAGGTGGTTTTTGGTTGTTTCCACGAGTTCAGACCCCCGTGTCTGAGCTCCCCTGGGTGGTTTCAGCTTCCCCAGGGGGCTGTCTGTCCCGGTGTGTCCCAGCCCTGGCTCCTCACGCCTGTCTCTTTGCAGAGCACGCCGGTGACGATGCAGGTGGGAGAGGGGCAGCAGGTGCAGATAGTGCAGGCCCAGCCCCAGGGCCAGACCCAGCAGGCTCAGAGCGGCACTGGGCAGACCATGCAAGTCATGCAGCAGATCATCACCAACACGGGGGAAATCCAGCAAATCCCGGTAAGAGTTTGCCAGCAGGGATGTTGGAAGAGGCCCTGTGAGCAAACTGCGAGCTGGTGGTCTGGCATGAGGCTGGAGATGTTTGCTTTTTTAACTGGGAGAGGAAGTTTGGATTGAGTGGTGTGTTTCCTGCACTTAGGAGAGGAAAACTAACCAGGTGTGACATGAAGGGGGATGTAAATCCAACCCATCCAGTGTAGCCTCATTGCCTACCCCAAACACCTTCCCCTGAGGGAAATAGTTATGATTAGGAAGCAATAAATACAATATTTCCTGGCCAAACCTTAGTTCTTGACTCTACAGCCTGGTTTCAATAAACCAGAATTCGCTTCTTTTGCCTTTACTTGGTTCTGCCTCTGCAATCTGAAGTCATGACCTGGCAGGCTCAGTGGGAAAGGTGCCATCTGGGAGTTATTAATAAACTTTGGTGTTCTAAGAAATGTTTCTACAAGTGCTTAGAGCTGCTTGGAGGGGTGGCTTTGCAGAATCAGAAGAAATCTCCTGGCCTTTACATCAGCATAGACCTGCTGTGGCTTAAAAATGGGATTTTGGGTATCCAGCATCAGCAGGAACATCCTGATGTGTCCATGGATCAAAAAAAAGTCCTTTTTCTCCCCTCTCTGTGACTTATAATCACAACAAAGCTGGGTCTTTTGCTTCCCATCTGGAAAATTTCACACCTCTTAGAGGAAAAAAAAAAAAAAACAGCCCAGTTCAGTGTTTACAGAAGCCAAAGGTCACCCCAGTGACAAGAGACAAGCATTTCACTGGGATTTCTGTTACTGAGTGTCCCCACAGCTGTGGCAAAGCCGAGCTTTCACACAGGTTGGGCCTTTCAGGCTTGGCTGCACTTCCCTCTGCACGTCTGGCAAAGGCTGGGGCTGTGCCAGAGCATCTTGAAAAGGGGCTGCACTGGGGGAATTGCCAGATTTCTTCCAATTTACAAGTTCTTTTCATCTCTTAAGTCTTCAGCTTGTACCTGTTGGTGCTGGTCAGGAAGGAGTTGCCAAATAGGCTGTTTTACTACAAGCACCCTTTTTTCTCCTCTGCATTCTCCATTGCTCTCTTTGACATTCTTTTCTTCTTCTTTTCCCTTTGAAACTCTCTCCAAGAGACTCGTTCCTCAAAGCATTGTGGAAGGAGATCTCCAGCTGGAGTGAACCCATTCCACCAGCCCTGACTGGTGGATCAGCAGCAGAACAGTTCAGACTTGTTCCCAGTCGTCTCCAGTGGATGCTGCAACTACAAGAAGGGGCTTGGACCTCTGTTAGGAGAAGGAATTCTTGAGTTCTTTATGAAATAGCCAAAACCTTCTGCAGGTGGATCCTGTGGGAGGTGCTCTCGTGTTTTCAGACTGAGGCTGGAGGTTCAGTAATTAGGGTCTGATTTTGAGCAGGAACATGCCTCTACCTCCCTCTTTCCTGGAAGCCCTAAAGAACATGGAGCTGTGAATGGTCCTCAGAAGCTTCTTGTGCTGCAGAGGAGAGACAGGAGCTGCCAAGGGCCAGAGTGTGGCATCTTTGGGAACACTTGGAGCTCTGACAGCTGTAAGGCTGCAGAACAGCAGCACTGGAGCAGTGTTGGATGAAACAGTCACAACTCAGTTCTCTGTCCAGCAGAGATCCTGTTTTCACTTTAATTAAGAGGGTTCTTTTTAACCATGACCAGCTGAAGAACCACAGTTGGTGCTGAAGGAGCTTCCAGCAAGTGACATAAAATCGAACATGGAGCCACATGTGAGAGCTTTTTTCCCCCCAGTCTGGAAATCACTTTGGTTTCACACAATTCCAGTCCTTGCTCTCTGGTCTGTTCTGCTCTTCCTGCTGTGCTTTTCTTCTTTTCCCCTTATTTCCTTTCTCTCTTGGCATAGTTAGTGCCATCTTCTGATAGTTCCTCTTCACTCTGGTGTCTGAGGGTTCAGCAAAGAATCTTTCATCACCCAAATATGAGGGTTTGAAACTCTTAAGACTGGAAGTGCCTCTGGAGTGTTGGGAAGAATCTTCCTCGTGGACTCTGCTGGTTTTCCACACGCTCCAGGACCACAGCTTGCCTGTGGAAAGGTGACTTCTCTTCTTCCATACACTTCCTTCCAGTTTTTCTGTTCATCCATCAGTTAAATGATCATCACTTGTTTGTCTACATTAATTTTGTGTTTAATTTAATCTGTGTCTTGGCCAGACCTCTTTGGGTGGGTTCCTTGGAGATTCCCCTCATTTCTGGAAGAATTCTTCCCAAATCTCTTTCTCCCATCCAGCTGTGGGGTTAAAATCTCAGCCCCCAGTGTGGAAAACGTGATCTCCCAGGAGACCTCGGTGCAGAAATAAGTTCTTTATTGAAATGTTGCTCATGGGGAGTTTATTTGCTCTGGAAATTATGTTGCAGCTTTCAGACACAGCTGGTGGAGTCAGTGGCATTTGTGGAAATGCCAAGACCACGTTCCAGGCACTTGAGCCTTTATCAGTCAGCAGTTTTTAAAGTGTTCTCTATGCTCTTCTTTCCCTTTCTTAAAGAGAAGGAAACTCCAAACATTCTTTGCATATAATTAACCTCAAGACTGTGAATGTAAATGTAGAGGGTAAATAACACAGAATTAAAAACCCAGCAGCAGTACCAGTCACACTGGGACCTTTTTATTGCTCTCAGGTGTGAATGAACCTGTTTTGTATCACCACTTGTGGTAATATTGTCTTCATATCCCTCACCCCCGAACAGCCAGCCTTGTGAGATCAGGGTTGTAGGGAATAAATTTGGGTTTGGATCTTGCACGTGGAGTATTGACCCAGAAAGGCTCAGCCTTTGCCAGGTGGGGGTTGACACACGTTGGCAGAGAGTTGCACTGAAAGCTTCCAAAAGGGTTTTGTCATCTCTGCTTGCTTTATTTATGTGAAAAAAAAAGAAATCCCATATAGCCTTTAATATTTTTGGCAGGGTGTGACAGGAGTGTCCTGTGCAGACAGCTCGTTAACAGCTTTCTTTGTGTGAAATGATACATCGAAGGAGTGACTCGATTCTCCTAACCAAAGCAAAAAACAAGGGTCCTCAAAGCTCTGAGGAATTGAGCCATTAGCACGTTTTAGCTCCTAACTGACCACTCCCATCCCGGAGAAAGGAGTGTGGGGCTTCAGGGACGTGCTGGAGCTCTGTGTCCCCCCTGTTCTCAGCTCTGTGACCCCCCTGATCTTGCCTTGGCAGGCTCTGTGGTGGTTCCTCCCCGAGGAGCTGTAAATCACCTGAGGCTCCCCCGGGGGTCATCCATTACTCCAAACTTCTGTTGTGGAAACGAGCAGGCAAGTTTGTGTGTGTTGAGGTTACGCAGTTATCTGTTTAATTTTCTTTCCCTGCCCCCTCCACTTGTCTCCAGGTTCAGTTGAATGCTGGCCAGCTGCAGTATATCCGCTTAGCCCAACCCGTGTCAGGCACCCAGGTAGTCCAGGGGCAGATCCAGACGCTTGCAACCAATGCACAGCAGGTATGCACTCCACAGCAGGGCTCACCTAACTGCTAAAGTGTTGTTCCCTAGCTCCTGAAGCTGCGAATTCCAGGGGAACTGACCCGCTCTTGGGCTAGGATTCCTGCCTTTCTTTCCTTCCTCTTCCTTCCGTCAGAGTTAATCAAAAAAAAACAAGGAGCGAGGCAGCGGCCCGTGCAAGGTGCATGCAAAATGTGTGTGTGTGTGTCTCAGGACAGAGCTCACGCTGCTTCTGAGCTGATGGCAGGTAACACTTCGGGTTCATCGACCTTCTCTTCACTTCTGCTCCTTCTGCCTGGGTGAGGGAGGAGCTGTGCAACCTCTCAGGAGAGGTGGAACACCAGGACCGGCGGCGCTGCCAGCCTGTTCTCCTTGAGGCTGAGGGGTTTCTTCTCTGCCTCCCTTGCTGCTTTTCGGGATCCTGGAGGCCACGTTCTCCTCGGGAAAGTCAGAGAGGACGTGGTTGTGTTTGGTTTGGAAGGACTGAGCCCCGTGGCCTCGGTTCTTGAGCACCAGCCTGGCTGTGGTGGGCGGCGCGAGCCGTGCCGTGCCGGCGGTGGGGTGATGGAGTCTGGAAGAGCCTGAAAAGCTCTCGAAAGGCAGCAGCAGGATGTTGTTAGTGGGGTTGTGACCCTCAGGGAGGGGCTGTCAATGATCAAACTGCTCTTGTCCCCCTAGATAACGCAGACAGAAGTCCAGCAGGGGCAGCAGCAGTTCAGCCAGTTCACAGATGGACAGGTAAGAGCTCGGGGTTCCTTGGGGCTGCATCTCGGGGCTCAAGGGGCAGGAACACTGTCCTAAACCTGCATGTCCCAGCAAATCAGCTCCTCCCCATAAAGCACTGCTGCTGCTCCTAAATCCTGAGCTGGAACAGGATAAGGGGATGTTGTGCCAGTCTTAATTCATGTGGGTTCTCTGTGTTCTGCTCCCAGTTAATGAATCCAGTCCTTCACACTCTGTGTGGGACCCATCTTAGTCTTAACCAGTTTAGGATGTCTGACATCCAGTTATTGCCTGTTGTATAAGTATCATGGAATCATGGAAGGGTTGGGTTGGGAGGGACCTTGAAGCCCATCCAATGCCACCCCTGCCCTGGGCAGGGACACCTTCCACCAGCCCAGGTTGCTCCAACCTGGCCTTGGACACTTCCAGGGATGGGGC
>JAWWES010000062.1:3888357-3905649 GCA_035583135.1 Lophotriccus pileatus
ATGGGATGGGATGGGATGGGATGGGATGGGATGGGATGGGATGGGATGGGATGGGATGGGATGGGATGGGATGGAGGGCAGAGGCTGTTGTGAAGATGCTGTTGTGGAGATCCACTCGTGCTGGGGTGGGATAAGGGGGTTTGAGGCTCTGGTTACCTGGGGAGAGCCCAAGAGATGCCCAATGCTCATCCTGTCCCTGGGGCAAGTGGGGACTGAGAGCTGCCAGCCCAGGTGGGATGGAGAGTGGGGTTTGGGAGGGGGATGGGAGTAGGGATTGGGGTGGGGATGGGAGTGTGGTTTGGAATGGGGATAGGAGTGGGGTTTGGGTTTGGGGTGGGAGTGGGGATCAGAGTGGGGGTGGGAGTGGGTTTTGGGATGGGAACGGGGTTGAGTTTTGGGATGTGCATAGGAGTGGGGGTCAGGGTGAGGGTGGACCCATCCTCATGCCCTTGTCCCTGTCCCAGGGTGGTGACAGACGAGTGCTACCCCTTCACGAGCCAGCAGAGCCAGCCGGGCCCGCAGCCCTGCATGATGCACAGCCGCTCCACGGGCCGGGGCAAGCGGCAGGCGACGGCGCGGTGCCCCAACCCCCGCACCCGCTCCAACGAGATCTACCAGTCCACCCCCCCTTACCGCCTCTCCTCCAGCGTGAGTGCCCCGGGCAGCAGCAGCCCTTTGCTGTGGGGAGCGGGAAGGGGCCCGTGCTTTACCTGGGAAGGCCGAGTTTGGGAATGAGGCTGGGAAAACCCCGCCGTCTCCACGACACCCACCCGCGGCGGTGTTTGCGCTGCCCGCGGGTGGGGAGGGCGGTGTCGGGGGAGGGGGGGTACCCGGCCCTGGTACCACCCGGCTCTGTGCTTGCAGGAGAAGGAGATCATGAAGGAGCTGCTGGAGAACGGCCCCGTGCAAGGTGAGGGGGGTACCCCACCCGCACACCCCAAAACTGGGAGCGGCGCTGGTCGGAGGGGGTGAGATGTGGGGGGAAAAGTTGCTCTGCCTGGGGTGGGAGCCAGGAACCATCCCCAGCTCTCTCCCTGCTCCCTCCTCAGCCACGTGCCCAGGTAGTGCTGTGATCTCACAGCCCCTGTGCCCGTCACGCTGCCCACCCCAGCGGGCATTAGTTGCTCATTAACTCCTGAGATTTAATCACCGTCTGGGCAGTTGGTTTTGTTTAACTTTATATTTTTTTTTTGTTTTAAACATCCTCTGAGCCGTTACGTTGCCCAGGGGAGGATCTGGCTGCTGCCTTCCCTCGTGTCCCCGCTGTCTCTGTCCTTCGCCCTGGGGGACATAGAGCCTCTGGAGCTCATCCCTTGGGCCAGGGACAGTGTCCCCAGACCCTCTCCCCCTTCCCACAGCCATCCTGGAGGTGCACGAGGACTTCTTCATGTACAAGAGCGGGATCTATCGGCACACACCGGTGGCCGAGGGGAAGGGGCCAAAGCACCAGAGACACGGGACCCACTCAGTCAAAATCACTGGGTAGGTGGGGGTGGCATGAGGGGCTCAGGGGAGGGACTCAAGGGATGCAGAGGGGTTCAGTGAGGGTTGGAGGTGCAGACCCTGAGGCGGGGAGCGGGGCTGACTGCCCTGTGCCGGCGCTTCCTTCCTCCTGCCGTGGCTAAATATACCTGCCTGCATTCCGGGAGAGGATGGAAATGCCTCGGCCTGGCCCTGGGGACCTGCCGGGGTCAGGAAACGAGCAGGGTCAACACAGCAACCCGCTGCCAGGGGGCTGGGAGAGGGGATCCTACAGTCTGGGGACCCCCCTCACCGTCCTCTCCTGCTGCAGGTGGGGAGAAGAGCAGCTGCCTGACGGCCAGACCCAAAAATACTGGGTGAGTGTTCCCTGTGAGTTTGGGGCGGGGGGTGAGTGGCTCAGTCATGGGATGCCGCTGCTTCCCCGTGCACAGGTGGGATCCAGCTTGGGAATAGGGGGGGAAGAGGGGCTTCAGTGGGCTGAGACACACCCCGTGTCCCCTCTGCAGACGGCGGCCAACTCGTGGGGCACGGCGTGGGGCGAGGACGGCCACTTCCGCATCGCCCGCGGCGTCAACGAGTGCGAGGTGGAGACCTTCGTGGTGGGGGTCTGGGGTCGTGTCAGCATGGAGGACATGCCCCACAAGTGAGCCCCCCGCTGCCCACGGCCCTCCTGCCCCAGGGCCACCCCCAGCCTCGCCCGTGTCCTCGTCCCCAGTGCCGCACCCCCTCCCGGGTGGGGCAGGGGGCTGGCGCCGTCCCCTGGGTGCCCTTGGCGGGGGGCTGCGGGTCCCTGCCGTGCTGACACAGCGGCTGGGTGCAGCGGGGCGTGCGTGGGGGGTGCCCCCCGGGGGGCTGCTCCCGTCTCCCGTGGGATTTACCCGCTAATCCCCCCGCCCCGGGGCTCGGCTGGGCTGCGGTGGCGGCGGGGGGGGCTCTTCAAAGGCAGCTGCACCCCCCACCCCCGGGGGGCTGGCGCTGGGGGCTTCCCCCCTTCTCCCAGTGGATGGGGAGCGCTGCAGCGGGACCCCCACATTCCTGCCCCTCCATCCCTCCCCCTGCCCAGGCTCAGGCAGGCAGCCCTGGCAGGGAGGGAGAGAGGTGTAGAATAACCCACCTTGAGGTGGGGGGAGGTCCTTTGAGCCCCCAGGGCTGGCTGTTGCCAGGTTGGGGTCCCCACCGTCCCCCCCAGCCCGTCCCTATGGTGCTATGGCCCCTGCCACCCCCCTGGGGACAGCAGGGACAGGGAAGGGCTCAGCCCCGTCCTGCTGGGGACACAACTGGGGGCCACGCAGCAGCACAGCCCGTGACCACCCTCTGCCCCACCCCGTCCCCCCAACACAAGGGCTGTACTTTTAAGATTTTTTTTTTTTTTTGGTATTTATTTTGCTTTTTATTATTTGTAAATAAACTTAACGCCTCAGAAGTCTCGGTGCTCGGGGAAGGGGACGCGTGGCCCCGCTCACCCCCAAGGGCCCCATCCGGGGGGGGCTCAGGGTGGCCCCGGGAAGGGCTGTGGGGTGAGATAAGGCCCCGCTCATTGTGCTCCTTCCGGCCTCGAGGCCACGGCGGCCGCGGCCAGCGCTGGACACGCCGCAGGTTTGGCCACCACCGAGCTGCCACCACGGCCAGGGGGGTCACCACGGCCAGGGGGGTCACCACGGCCACGTGTGGCACCACGAGCAGGTGTGGCACCACAGGTGTGACACCACGGACAGGTGTGATGCTGCAGCTGCCACCGGGGCCAGGAACGCCACCACACCCAGAGGGGTACCACCAAAACCAGATCTGCCACCATGGCCAAGTGTGCCACCACAGACAGAGGCATCACTAAATGAGAGTGTGTGTGTTTATATATATATATATTTTTATATATATATGGCACACACGGCGTGGAGTGCAGAGACACCTGGTGGGAGACTCCGGTAACTGCACCTACACCGACACCACCCTTACAGACATAATGTGTGTATATATAGTTTTATAGCTTTATATATATATATATAAATTATATTTTTAATAGAGTTATATATACACACGCATATAGAAATATATATATTTTAATAGTATATATACAGGCATATATATTCTTTATAGATTTATATATAAACGCATACATACACATAGAAAAATATATATTTAATATATTTTTTATATATATATAAAATATATATTTTATATATATATTTTATATATATGGGTGCCTCTGTGTGTGCATGTGCATACACAAACACCCCTTCTGTGTGTGTGTGTATATATATATGTAAATATACATGTATGTATGTTTGTACACATATTTATATATATATGTGTGTATATATATCTCCCAATGTATATATGTGTGTATACATACCTGTTTGTGTGTATATATATATATATGTATCACATATATGTATAGATGTACATGTATGAGATATATATATATAAAAAATATGCCACATATATCTCCTATACGTGTATATATATATATATATGGGCAATGCAGGGGGACACCTCCCACTCGCTGTGCCCCCAACCACCCAGCCAAAGGGCAGGGCAGCTCTGACTCAACAGGAGACAGCGGGAAATATTGGAATGCTCAGGGGAGAAATATTGCTGGAATGCTCAGGGATGCTCCGGAACGGCCCGTCCTGCCCTGGGCTGGAAAACACCGAGGTCAAGGAAAACACCGAGGTCGGGCTCTTTCCTTCTTGAAAGCAGCAGATCACACCCTCAGCCTTTTAACCATTTATTTCACAAAAACTCCTTCAAATCTCAAAAATCTCCTGAAATTCCTCGAGGCGAATTCCTGGACATCGTTTGACAACCGCAGGGAAGAAAACTTTGGCGTTGGTCGAAACTTTCCGTGCTTCAGGAAAGCTGAAGCTCCTTATTTTTTGTAAACTGCCATGAAGTTTTCCAGGGACTGACCTCAGGAAATCTTATCCAGCGCTGGGAGCGGGGATACAATGACAGGAATTGTCCCCATGGGGGGGACACGAGTCACCCGCTGCCCCCTCGAGCCCCCATTGGACACACAGACCACGCGGCAGCCGCTGCACCTCGCCTTTTATTCCAAAGCTGGAAAAAATAAGCTCTAAACCGTGTGTGAATTTGGCTTCAGCAGAGACAAATTGGCAACTGGGTGGAGGGGAATGATCCCATGTAGCTGCAGCAGCACATGCCATTCCAGCTCAGACCCCCAGGAAAGCATTCCCAGCACGGCCGAGGGGCTGGATGTGCTCCCAGGGCAGCCGGTGAGGGAAGGAAGGACAAGCTTTGTCCTCACCTGTCCCCATCCTGCTGCTCCCAAACCAAGGCTCAGCTCTTCACCCCCCTGAAATGAGGGTGTTCTGCTGCAGACACCCCACCGAGCAGAGGTTGGAATTTGGGTCTGGCAAGGGATCTAAGCACTCCCTGGGCACCATGGCACAGGCTACTGCTTTGGCTGTCCCACCACGTCCAGCCTGGCGTGGAGACACCCACTGCCACGGAGCGGGGACAGGGAATCAAAGCCAGGAGAGCTCCTCGGGTGGAACGGGCTGGAAATTTGGCCCTGGGGGGGAACTCTCGGGGGCGGCTCCACCACATCCCAGGGGGTGGATGGGGGTGTCAGAGCATGCGGGTCACCACCATGGTGAGGAAATCCTCGTAGCTGAGCCGCACGTTCCCCACCAGCGCCGTGTCCTTCTCGCGGAAGGCATCGGTGAGGCTCTGCAGCTGCATGCAGATGTGGATGAACCGGTCCAGCTGGATGCTGGGGTTGGGGGAGCGCTGGGCGTAGCGGGCCAGCAGCAGCTGGCTGAACTGGGGGCTCAGGCTGTAGCCCATCTGGGAGAAAGCTGGGAGCGAGAAACATCGGGATTAAGCCTTCCCGGCGGGAGAAACTGCGGCTGTGTCCTCCTTCCCCGTGTCCCACATTCCCCATGTCCCACACACTGTGGGGTCTATGGGACTTATGGAGCCTATGGGAATTGTGGGGTATATAGGGCTTATGGGGCCTATAGGGCCTGTGCAGGCTCTAAGCCTATGGGGCACACGTGGCCTATCTGTCCTATGGGGAAGCCCTCCCACCCTCTCACCACCATGGTGTTCCCTTCCCACACTTCCCACCGAGGGTGTGCACGGGCAGGGCTCCCCAGAGGGAGGAATCAAACCATGGCACAAATTCCAGGCATTTTTCCACCTCCCTAACGCACGCCCAAGAGCTCCTCCCAGAAAAACAGGCTTGAGCCACCCACCGTTTAGGGGGGCAATCCTGGGCTTCCTTAAGGAAGGAAGTTTGAGGCACAGCCCTGCTGCAGCTTGTCACCTCCTGTCCCGTGGGAAGCTCAGTGCCAGCTCTGCCCCCACGGCCGGATTAGCCAGCCCAGCATTCCCAGGATACACAGGAGGCACCCCAGGAGCTCAGAACCCCCAGCCTGGCTGCAGGGACCACACCGGGAGGAGTCACCGAGCTGGAAACAAACCTGGAGCAGAGCCAGGATGCTCGGGATGGGCCAGGCTGGTGTCCCTGCCCCTCACCCACCTTGCTGGAGCTCAGTGAAGCTGATGGAGCCTGACTGGTCCCTGTCATACTGCTGGAAGAGGCTCTTCCACTGCTGGATGAAGCGGAGCAGGGCGGAGAAGCCGTACACGTCGATGCGCCCCGACCGCGTCTTGTCGAACATGTCTGGGCAGGAGGGAGCAGGAGCGGGGCAGTGAGGAGTGGAAACGCTGCAGGAACTCCCAGGCAGCCCAGGATCTGTGCCATGGCTTCCCCCAGCCCCCAAATCCCCCCCCCTCACCGCGACTGAGATCAACTGGGACCATTCCATCCCTGAGGCTGGTAAGAAACGGCACCGACGCCTCATGTCGGGGCAAGCTCTGGGGTCAGTCTCCACATCACTGGGGCTCTCCTTCTCTTTCTTCCCTGGTTCTCTGGGACCTGGGGCTCACTCGGCCTCGGGCAGAGCTGGGTTTCCCTTTTCCAAGCAGGATTTTGGGCCCCTGATTTGTTCCCTCCCCCAAAAGGGTGCCAGGAGCTGCTCAGTTTGCCCAGCCCTGGCTCCAGCTGCTCAGGGAACACTGCAGGGATGGGCTCCACCCCGGCACAGGTTGACCCCAAATGAACCAGATTAAAAGCAGGAAGAGGGGAGGGAGACCCCAGACTCACTGATCATCAGCAGGCAGGTCTCATCGTTGAACGACGACCAGTTGTTGTTGACCAGCGCCTGCTTCAGCTCCTTCACGGAGATGAACCCGCTGTGATCCACATCCACCGTCTGGAACCAGGAGAAGGCCTCGGGGTCCACACCAGGGGGGGCATTGCCTGCGTGGGGAGAGGCCATCGCTGGTGTCACCCCCCCAGAGAGGCCACGGGCTGCTCTGTCCCCCGGGAGTGGCTCACAGGGACACAGCCAGCACCCAGGGCCAGTCAGCACTTCTGCTCCAAGCGGGTTTTACAGCTCTGGGATCCTGGGAAAACAGGTCAGGGAGGGCTGGGATTGGCACACGGCGTGTGGGGGCTGAGAAGGGGCTGTAAGCCAGTGGAGATTCTGGATGGACAAGGAACTACGGTGCTGCCTCGTAAACCTGGCAGTGCCGGGGACGGATGTGGGGTGTAAAGTTTTATTGGTGGTGCTCAGGGCTGTGGCCTCCTGGCACTTCCTCCTCCTCCTCTTCCTTCTCCTTCTTCTCTTTCTCCTCCTCCTTTCTCTCCTTCTCCTCCTCTTTCTCCTCCTCCAGGATTTTAACATCATAATAAAATGGGACTTCGCCATCCACTCACCCGTTGAATTCTGCTGAGGTGGGCGAGGGGCAGCTGAGACCACCCTTCCTGGCACAGAGTGGGGCTGGCACACGGTGGGGACTGGGCTGGGGACCCCCTCAGCCCCCCACCCTCGACCTGAGAACCCCCCACGACCCTCCCTCTGTCCCGGGACCACCACACAGAGACCCTCGCACTCACCTCCTGGGGCCGGCCCTCCGTATGGCCCGGGCTGGGGGGCACCATAGGGTCCGCCGTAGGGACCCCCGGGTGGGGGCGGTCCGTAGGGACCCCCCGGCGGGGGCTGTCCGTAGGGCCCTGGGGGTGGTCCCCCGCCATAGGGAGCCCCAGGGTAGAGGCCGCCCGGGGGGGCCTGTCCTGCGCCGGGAAAGCCCTGGGGAGGGCACAGAGCCGGGGTGAGGCGGGCACCGGGCACCGGGACGGACCCCGCGACAACTCACCCCGCGCCCCCCGCCCCCTCTGGCGGAACAGCCTCCGGTCCGACTCCCCACCCCGGTTCCCGTCCCCGGTCGCTGCCGCCGGTCTTGGTCCCGGTCCCGATGCCCATCCCGGTCCCCGCTCCCGTCCTAAGTCCCCGCCGCTCCCTCCTGTCCCCGTCCCGATCCCAATCCCAATCCCAGTCCCAGTCCGCAGTCCCTGGTTCCCGCCGCGGCCCTCGGTCCCGCTCCCTTGTCCCTGTCCCGATCCCGATCCCGGTCCCGGTTCCCGCTCCCTTGTCCCTGTCCCGATCCCGATCCTGGTCCCGGTTCCCGGTCCCGGTTCCCGGTCCCGGTTCCCGATCCCGATCCCGATCCCGGTCCCGGTCCCGGTTCCCGGTCCCACCTGTCCCGGGTACGCCATAGCGCGCCCTCCGCCCCGGCCCCGCCCCGCTGACGTCACCGGCAGAACCCGCGCCCATTGGCTGAGAAACGCGTCCGGGCGGAGACCACGCCCCCCGGGGAAGGCGGGAACGAGCGGGAGGGGCGGGATGGGGGGGCCTTAAAGCGGCAACAGCGACAAGGAGGGTGGGGCCCACCGTGTCCCGCAAGAATTGCGTTGGGAGCTGCCCGGGAGCAAGGCTGGGATCAGCCTGAGAGTGGAGCCAGGATCTGCCTGGAAGTGAGAGTGGCAAGCCCCAAGATCAGAGTTGGGAGTCCCCTGGGAGCAGGACTGACACCCCGCTAGGAGCAGGGCTGGGATTGCCCTGGGAGATCGTCTGGGATTCCCAGAGATTCCAGCCATGGTCAGGATCAGACCAAGAGCAGGGCCATGATGAGCCTGAGAGCAAGGCGAGAATCCCAAGATGAGAGCTGGGATCTCCCTGGGAGCTGGGCTGGGATCACCCCAGATCACAGCTGGCATCTGCTGGGATCAGGGCTGGGATCTGCTGGGATCTCCCCAGGAACTGGGCTGGGATCCCCCAGGACCACACCTGGGATTGCTCAGAAGCTGAGCTGGGATTTCCCCTGAGGCAGGGCCAGGATCCCCTGGGATCAGGGCTGGGATTCCTCCTGGATCTCCTCATCCATCCGTCCCAAGATCACAGGGAGCTCACCCACAGCCCCAGCTGGGCTGGCCTCAGGACTGGCCAGAGCAGCATCCCAGGGGACCAGGGATGAGGACACGCAGAGACCCCTCTGTGCCCATCACGGAGCGGGAGGTGCGGGCGCACCGGCACAGGTGTATTTGCGGGGGCAGGATCCACCCGCCCTCGCGATCCCGACGGAGCTGTACAACCCCCGATCCCAGATCCCGCCCCCCCGAGACAGGCACGGCCCCGGCACAGCGGGGAAACAATATTAACAGCAGAGCCGGGGGGGCACCGGGACCCTCAGCCGAAGGGGCCCTTGACGTTCTTGGGCTGGAAGAGGGGCTGCTCCACGGGCACGGCTCCCAGGCACTCCGCAGGGCTGCAGTGACCCGCCTTGCCCGGCTGCCCCGTGGCACCGGGGGGGCCGGGAATGCCAGGGATGCCCTGCTGCCCCACGGGGCCTGGGGGGCCCATCTTCCCATAGCCTGGCGGTCCTTGGGGACCTGGAAGAGATGGAGGAGAGACAGGGAGGTGGCACGAAGCGCAGGGGTGGCAGCAAGCCATGTGGAGGGAGGAGGCTCACCTGGGGGTCCGGGGGGGCCGCTGTCCCCCATCACCCCAACGCCCTTCTCGCCCTTCTCTCCTTTGGCACCCGGCTCACCTGGAAGGGATGTGGATGGAGAGGGGTGAGATCCTGGTGCAACTGCAACATCCCAGCACCCAGGGACACCAGGAACACCCCATGGACACTGGAAACACGCCAGTGACACTGGGAATGCCCCCCAGGAGCAGCACCTACCCCTCATGCCCGGCACGCCCTGCCGCCCCTCTCTGCCGATCTGCCCCGGCATCCCTGGAGAACCAGGCGGTCCCGGACGACCGGGCAGCCCGTCCTTCCCGGGGGGACCAGGCCTGCCCGGGGACGCCACCATCTCCACCGGGAAGTGCAGGCGGGAGGTGTAGTACGCCATCCGCTCTGCGGGGACAGGGACGAGCTCAGTGCCGCGGGGACAGGGCAGTGCCAGGGGGGGTCACCTCGTCCCCACCGCCCCGTTGTTACCGTCAAACATCTTGTTCAGCTCCTGCCGGATGAACCTCTTGATCTCGTCGTAATTGACCACGTCTCCCTGGGGGGACACGCACGAGGGGACACGGCCACCCTGCAGGGGATGGGGTCCTGCAGCCCCCCCCTCTCCACGGCCACCCCTCCTTACCATCATCCCCGGGGGTCCCGGCAGCCCGGGGCTGCCCGCAGGTCCTGGAGAGCCGGGGAGTCCCCTCTCCCCCGCGGGTCCCCGTGGCCCCACGAGGCCCATGGAGCCGCTCTTCCCCGGCCCCCCCGGCATTCCAGCTCTGCCCTTCTCCCCGGGGTACCCTCTTTCACCGGGGGATCCAGCTTCACCCTGTGGGGAGGTGAGAGGCGGGGCTCAGCCCCCGTATCCTGAGGGGTGGTGGGGTTCTGGGATGGCTGCAGTGGCACAGCCAGGCTCCCCTCACCTTCTGCCCCGCTGGTCCCGCAATGCCCGGCTTTCCTGGAGGACCCTGAGGACACACAAAGGAGCAGGGTGGCAGGGATGTCCCCACCACGGGCACCCTGGGGGTCCAAGCTGGGCAGGAGAGCTCCAGAGCCCACATTCCTACCTCTTTCCCAACGGGTCCATCTGGTCCCTGCTCCCCCTGTGAGATCAAAGTGTGAGACAGTGACCACCACAGTGATGACCACAGAGTGACCAGCAGTCACCAGACCCCGAGGTCCCCACTGCACTGGGGTACAGGGGCTGTGCTGCACTCACCGGTGGTCCGGGGTGTCCTGGGGGTCCTGGCTCCCCTGGCATCCCTGGCAGACCTCGCTCCCCCACAGAGCCACGCTCACCCTTCAACCCCTGCACGGAGGAGGGAGCCAGGAGCACCAGAATTAGCACAAGATGGGCACGAAGACCCCCAAACCCACTAATTGTGGGACCCACCCAGCCCCACCCCAACCCCAAATCCCACAGCTGGGACTGTGGTGGGGGCTCCAGGACTCACCACTCCAGCGAGGCCAGCAGGACCTGGCTGTCCCGGGCTGCCAGGGGGTCCCTGGGGGCAGAGACAGGGGTGTCAGCTATGGGGCCGTGGGTGATGACCCCACTCCCTGCACCGGAGGGAGTCCCCATTGTGACCCCCCCTTGGACACCCTCCTGCTGCTCCATGGGGGGCAGAGGTCCAACTTACGATGAGCCCTGGGGGTCCCTGCCGGCCTTGGGGTCCCATGGGCCCGGGGTCACCCTGAGGAAGATGGGGTGATGAGGAAGGCAGGGCGGTAAGGAGGAAGGCAGGGTGAGGAGGGGCTGCACGGTGCCCAGGCAATGGGGTCACCCCTCACTCACCTCAGCTCCCGGCCGGCCTGGGCTCCCCGGGGGACCAGGTTTGCCACAGTCACCCTAAGAAGAGGAAGGGACACTGTGAGCAAAGAAATGCATGGACACCATGGCCCAAGACCCAGGTCCCTGGGGATGTCACCACCAAGTGTCCCCATCACTCACCTTTGGTCCTGGCAGACCCGGGTGTCCCGTCTTCCCCTTGAAGCCCTGGAGAGAGAAAAGAGCTGGGTGGGGGTCCCAGCCCCTGCCAGGTGTCCCTGACCAGGGACTCCATCCTACCCCTGGGTCTCAGTGTCCCCAGGAACACAGTGGGACAGTCCTGGCTCGGGAGACCCCCAGACCTGGCTGCAGGGACGTGCCAGGCACTGAGCACCAGGGAGGGGTGACGAGGAAAGCTGTCACTCACCGGAGGACCCATCATCCCTGGTGGTCCAGGGGGGCCTGGATCACCCTGGAGAGAAAGAGATACGGGTTGGGAGTGTCCTGAGGGGGGGTTGCAGGGTGGCTGTCCCCCACCAGCACCCCAGAGAGCCGCAGAGCCTCACCCGCAGCCCCGGCTTGCCATCCTTGCCATCCAGTCCTTCCAAGCCAGCAGGACCCTGCGGGGACAAGGTGAGGATGTCAGAGGGTGGTTTGCACTGAGGGGCTCTGGGGGTCCCCGAGGGACCCGCTGTGGGCACCACAGGCCATGGCAACAGGTCCCTGGGGAGTGGGAACCAGCCCCTGGGGAATGGGAATAGCCAGCAGAGCTCCCAGGAGCTCCATGACCTGCGTGGTCCTGTCTCCTCTGCCCCCAAGGGTGACACATGGGGAGCATCTTACCTGGATGCCCGGAGGTCCTGGGGGTCCAGGGGGTCCTGGCATCCCCGTGGGGCCTCGCATGCCCTCGCTGCCCTGTAAGAGCCACAGGAGGTCACAGGCACAGCCAGGGCACCAAACCCCACCACAGCAGTGGCACTGACCCCTGGCACTCACCTTCTCAGCCATGGGGCCTGGTGGCCCAGCTGGACCGACCTTCCCTGGGAAGCCGGGGGGACCCTAAAGAGAAGGGGGTGTTGAGTGAGTGGGATCCCAGCAGCAGAGCCCAGCCCATGCATCCCACTGCCTCCAAAAACCTCTCAGCCGTGGGGCTGCTCCCTGTGTCCCCCTTGTAGAACCCCCATCCCTGGGGACATGGGGACACACAGCCAGGGACGGGCATCACCTCCAGGGTGATGTACTCACCGGTGGTCCTGGGAAGCCAGGCTGGCCCTGGAAACCCTGCAGAGAGACGAGAGCTGAGCCAGACCCCAAGAGCCACGTCCTGCCCGCTGGGGGTCCCGGGGGTCCCCGTACCCCTGGGGGTGCTCACCTGATCCCCCTTCTCGCCAGCGCTGCCCGGGAGGCCCCGCTCTCCCCTTGGTCCCTGTGGAATGATGGGATGAGGCGGTGGGGAGCACCCCACGGCACCCACAGCCTCCCCCCTTCCCTCCCCACAGCCCCCCGTGGGCCGTCAGGGTGGGCACCTACCGCGGGCCCTGCAGGACCGGGGGGTCCATCCACGCCGGGGGGTCCCTGGGAAAGCAGGAATGGGGTCAGATGGATGTGGCTGGAAGGTGAGAGGGGGTACCTGGGAGAGCCCCCAGCCCCGAGGGACTCACCAGCTCCCCTTTCTCCCCAGGGGGACCCACGTAGCCTCGCTCGCCTTTGATGCCCTGGGGGAGGAAGGAGTTGGAAGGGACATGGAGGGACATGGGAGAGGAAGGATGGGGGCACAGGCAGGGCATGCACAGATCAACAGGGCAGGGAGGAACAGGGCGCTGGGAACGTGTGGGATGGGGCTGGATGGATGGGACAGGGATGTGCCCACTGGGGGTCCCCCAACTGCAACATGGGGACCCCCGAGGGGGCTGGGGGCTGGCAGAGCCTGCTTGGCTCCCCACAGTACTCACGGGCAGGCCGGGGGGGCCCATTGCACCGGGGTAGCCGGGCTGTCCTGGAGGTCCCTGTGCAGGAGGAGGATGTTGAGCCGCCTGCAACGCCCCAGCCTGGTGCCCAAAGCCCACAGGGCACCAGTGTCCCCCCATCCTCTTCTCCCACAGCACTCACCGGCTCCCCTTTGGCTCCAGCAAGCCCAACAGGGCCACGTTCCCCTTGGAGACCCTTTGGGGGGAGAAGAGAGGAGCTGCAGGGGGGTCTCCTACAACCCCTGCCCGGGGCTGTGCCCGCCTGGCAGCAGGACCCGGGCACAGCCCATGGGATCTGTGATCTCCACCAGCCTGCCTGGACCCCTGGGCACCAGGGAGGACCTGTTTGGCACTGGCTGGGCTCCCTCCACAGCCGTGGGCACCGGGTTCAGTCTGAGCCCACGTGCTCAGACCCAGACACTGCCACTGCTGCCTGTGCCCCCCACACGCTGTGACCCGTGGGCAGGACCCACAGCCCAGCCCTGGGAGGGCTGCACGGGGTGCCAAGCTCCTGGCACCCAGCACATGCCCATCCTCCCAGGGAATGGGTGACACAGGGACATCCAGGAGCCCCTGGGCTCCGTGCCACGGGACCTCTGGGGCGGGTTAGTGGGGTGACGTGGTGCCGAGGTGACACAGGCCGGACAGGACACGCTGGCACACGGCAGAGCGACGACCCACAGAGCCCCCCAGAGCCCCACACAGACCGTGGTGTTATGGTGACATTAGTGGACCAGGGGACAGGAGCAGGAGGGCCGGATCCTCCGAGAGCCGCCGGCACAGCCCCACCACCAGCTCCTGCTTGGAGCGAGCGCGGGCGGGAGCAGGAGGATGGAGATGGAGGTGAGGATGAAGATGGAGATGAAGATCAAAATGGAGATGGTGGTGAAGGCTGCATGACCACAGAGGAGGGACCATGGGAGGAGGAGGGTGAGCCCAGGCAGCACTGGCTGCACAGAGGATCCTCCTGGTCCCCACGAGGGGCTTCCCTGGGGGCAGCTGCCACCAAGGTGCCACCCAGCCCATCCCGTGGGAGCTGCAATGGGGCACCAATCTGGGGTGGCAGGTCCCTGGCACACCAGGAGCCCCATGATGATGAAGGGACCCAACATGTGGCACCAGGGCTGGTCAGTGCCAGCTCCAGATCCCTGAGCTCAGGAAGGTCATTCCCAGGTCCCGGCCCACCGAGACCCCCCTGCTTTGGAATGGAGGGGGTGGGAATGGGAGGATGGAGATGGCATGGAAGAGAAATGGGGCAGCTGTGCTGCGGCTGCTCCCAGGGGGGACAGGGACAAGGGACACAGCCAAACCAAGCAGCAACGACACAGGGCACAGAGCAGAGCCGTGCTGGGTCCTTACGGGCAGTCCGGGTGCGCCCGGCGTTCCAGGAAAGCCTGGCGGGCCCTGAGGGGAGAAACAGGGAGGTCACAGCCTGGAAAAGGCAGGGGGGAGCCTGGGCTGAGCCCTCGGGGTGCCACAGAGCTCCTGCTCCATCTCCAAGCTGGCGGCACCTTCACCTCCATCTCCAGGCTGGGACGTCCGCGCCATGCCGCGCCTCCACCTCGCCATGGCCGCGTCCCTCTGCCCCTCACCACGGCCTCGGGGCACGGGGGCAGCCCCCTTGGCAACTTGCTTTTAGGGCCTCCAAGCGCCACAGGACCACACCATGATGCCCACACAGCCTGGCAGCCCCTCACCCCGGGCACGGGTACTTACGATGGGCCCGGGCGGTCCGGGGGGTCCCCGCAGTCCTGGTGAGCCCTGGGGGAGAGATTGAGGTGCCAGGTGTGATCATGGGGAGGGGGGGACAGGGACCAGCTCTGAGGGGCACTGAGGGACCAGCCATGGCCCCTGGGAAGGGCTGGGATGGCGAGGGGGTCCGTGGAGGGATTCAAGCTCACCCACCTGCTCGCCTCTCTCGCCAGGGATGCCCGGGGCACCCGGCAACCCGGGATGGCCGGGACAGTCGGAGTCAGGGCTGTCACCCTGCAGGGAGTGGGGATGTGTCAGAACCCTGGGCTGGCTCTGCCCACCACTGAGCCCTGCCAAGCCCCCCACAAAGCAGCCTCCATCCCCCAAAGCCCCGTCTGCTCCCGCAATGGGGGTACAGCCTCTCCAGCATCCTGGGAACCAGGGAGTCAGACTGGGATATCAGCTCATCCCCAGGGGCAGGGAGAGGCTGGAGGGGGGACACTCTTCACTCACCCGAGCCTCCTGCTCTCTCGGGAACTGGGCAAAGCACTGGAAAAAAACCCAGGAGTCACCCAGGGATCACCCTGGAGGAGCTGGGGGGCACAGCGGGGTTCGGAGCCCCTCACCCCCCTCACATCCCTCAGGGGCTCAGCACCCACGGCTCCAGCCTGCACTGGAACAGGACAAGCCTGTCATCTTCCCAGGAACCCCACTGGGGCAGGCAGGGATTGTATGTGGGATCCTGCCTGCATTCCAAACAGGACCAGCGTGCCCCGAGCGTGTCCAGAGCGTGTCCACTGTGAGCCCAAAGCGTGCTCAGAGCGTGTCCAAAGCGTGTTGCTTCCCACAACTGCCACACCATCCCAGCCCAGGGAGCTGGGAGCATCTCTTCACCTCTACCCCCCGAAGACCAGGGGATTTTGGGCACCAAGATTCCCACCCAGAGGCGTGGAAACACTCACGCGGGCGCAGCTCTCGCTGCCGGGGGCGCCCGGCATGCCCCCGTCCCCCTTCTCTCCCTCGACACCCCTGGGGGCTTCCAAGGCTGCCTGGAGCTGGGCACAGTCCCCACAGAGAGCCTGGGAGGAAAAGGGGCAGTCAGGGCACTGCCCTGAGGCGTTTGGGGTCCACGGGGCAGGAAGGTGACACGTCCCCACACTCACCTTCAGCACCTCGATGTTCCTCTCAGCCACGACGGCCAGCGGCCCCTGGGAGGGATGGAGGGAGGGATGGAGGGATGGAGGGAGGGATGGAGGCAGGGAGGGACTGTCCCACAATGGGGGAGCAGGACATGGGGCAGGGGGGACACCGCCACGGGCACGGGCACCACCCACCAGGTCTCCGGCAGGCCCAGGCAGTCCTGGCAAACCGTTGTGTCCTGGCATTCCCTAAATCCAAGGAGAGGGTGTTTAAAGCCCGTGCTAAAAGCCTGGCAGGACCAGACCCGCTCCCATCTCCTGTCTCCCATCACTCACCTGGCGACCTGGGGCACCAGGGGGGCCGGGGGGACCGGGGGCTCCGGGGGGGCCCTGAGAGACCCCAAAACACAGTCAGAGAGAGGCAGAGGGTGAGGTGGGGGTGGGTGGGGGGTGCAGCTCAGCACCCACCTGCGGGCCTGGCTGTGGCTGCCAGGACATCCCAGTCCACAGCCCTGGGGCTCCCTGGGGACGAGAGAAGGGGAAGAGGGGGACGAGGATTCGACAGAGGGGGGTTGAGGGGCACTGGTGGGAGCGCTGGAGGGACGTGGGGGGTTGTTGGGGGGTCTGGGTGGTGCTGGAGGACTAAGTGGGGGGGGCAGCGGAGGGGCCGCTCCGGCCGCGCGACTCGGTGGTGCTGGAGGACCGAGAGGGGAATTAGCGGGGTGGGGGTTAATTAATGAGGTGAATGGGGCGGGGGGTGCACGGCGGGGATATTGGAGGGGAATTTGAGGGGCGTGAGGGGGGATAATGGAGGAGGAGATGGGGGGGAATATTGTGGACAAAGAGGGAATATTGGGGGACATTTGGGAACATGAGGGAGACTTGCGAGGACCCCGAGGGGAAACCCAGAAGCTCAGGGCGTCTCATTAATATTAACATATCTCATTAATATTAACGAGCTCATCCCAAACCGCCGGGCAACGGCGCAAGCCCATCGCGCTCTCCCATTGGCTGCCCGAGCTGTCAGTCACGCCTCAGCCCCACCCTGCCGCCCATCGCGCTCTCCCATTGGCTGCCCGAGCTGTCAGTCACGCCTCAGCAACCCTAGCCCCGCCCTCCCGGAGGCGTTGCCACGGCGACGGCAATCCCATTGGTCGTCCCCCAAAGCGGCGCTTCCGGGTCGGAGGTGGCGGCGGCCGGAGGGGCGACGGCGGAGCCGGTGGGGACCGGGGGGGGGACAAAGGGGGGACACGGGGGGGACAAAGGGGGGGACACGGGGATGGGGGGACACCGAGAGGGCTGGGGGGACACCGAGAGGGCTGGGAGGAACGTGGGGAGCACCGCGGCAGGCCCCGGGATGCGGGGCGGGGGTCGCTGGACTTGGGGGGGGGGGTCGTTGGGGTTGAGGGGGGGG
>JAWWES010000062.1:3905749-3948527 GCA_035583135.1 Lophotriccus pileatus
CCTGGGCACTCGTGGCACTTACTGGCATCCCGGTGTAATTGGGGTCCTGGCGGGGGCTGGAGGGGCAGGAGCATTCTCCGGGGTCTCCCTGCAGAGAGAGGAGGTGAGGGCAGGGAGGGCAGGAGGTGGAACAGGGTGGAATGGCTCCATCCAGCCCCCAAACTCACCTTCTCTCCCTGGGCACCCTTCTCCCCCTGCCAGGAGGAAAGATGGAGCATGAGTGGGGTGTCCCCAGTGCCCCCCACCCACAGTGAGCATTGGGGACACCAGCTCAGCCCACGGACCCCCAGTACCCCCCACACGTACCGGCTGCCCAGGAGACCCAGGGAGCCCCCTCTGCCCTTCGGGGCCCTGCGAGGAAGAGAAGGGTGAGGAACTTCCCTGGCACAGTGGCTTTCAGCCAGGGTTGAGGGGCTGGGGGGGTGGCAGTGCCCATCCCAGAGGGCAGGACGTACCTGTGGCCCTGTGACACTGGTCCCTGGTGGTCCAGGAGGTCCCACGGCACCTTTGGGCCCCGGAGATCCCTGCAGAGGAAGGACAGCAGGAGTAGGGGGCAGGGGGGGCACAGAGGGCTGGGGGATGCTCCCTTACCTTGGCACCTTTCTCTGCTGCCATCCCCGGAGGTCCCTGGGGTCCAGGGGGGCCCTGGGGGGAAGAGAGGGTGTTAGTTGTCCCCAGAGGGCTGGCACTGCAGGGGAATGATTCCCCCGCTTGCAGGATCTGGGGGGCTGCTGGCTGTCCCATCTCCCAGGACTTGGCACCCTAAAATGCCACTCACAGGTGTCCCGGGGGGTCCGGTGCTCCCGGGGTCTCCCTGGGAAAAGCAGAGGGAGTGAGATCCGGCAGAGCAACCCAGCATGGCATGGCATGGCATGGGCACCCCAAAAACCCACCTGTGGTCCCGGCTGGCCGATCCCCCGCGGTCCTGGCTCACCCTGGGGAGATGGAGGGGCAGTGAGGTGCCCTCAGGACCCCCCAAACCCAGCCCCTGCACCCCGCTCACCTGCAGCCCCTTCAGCCCGGGAGGGCCCTGCACTCCCGGCAGCCCTGGCTTCCCCTAAAACACACCAGGGTCAGCCCCAGGGCACGATGCCACTTGGCACCATGGCCGTGGGGAGGGGGCACTCACGGGTCTGCCTGGCTGGCCGATGCCAGGGGGGCCCTGGTCCCCTTTGGCCCCGGGTTTTCCTGGGATGCCAACCACGTCCGAGCGGTCCCCGAGCGGAGCAGCACCGGGCTCGCAGGGGTCTCCCTGTGGAGGAGGGGATGGGAGAGGGATGGAGGGGTGGGTGACACCACGGTGACAGGGGACAGGTCCCCAAAATATGGGGGTCTCACCTTCTCGCCTTTGGGGCCGGCTGGACCTCTGATTCCAGGCTCACCCGACAGCCCTGGGACACCGGCCATGCCCGGCGTGCCCGGATCCCCGGGGCTGCCAGCGTCCCCCTGGCAAAGAGAGGGGACATGGGGAGGGAAGGACACAGCATACAGGGGTCACAGCCACCTCTGCCATCACCAGCCCTGCTGGGATCCCCTCCCAGGCCCTCTCACCTTCTGCCCCTTCTGTCCAGCATCACCAGGTCTGCCCTGGGGAAACAGAGGGAGGGGTCAGGGTGGAGCATCCCCCTGGGTAGTGTGGGTATGGGGGGCACTCACCGCTCTGCCCGGGGGGCCACTCTGGCCCCTTTCTCCCGGTGGTCCTGGCACAGCCACCGCTGTCGCTGCCCCTTGGAGGGCCTGCGGGGTGGGAGGGCACTGCCCGCACGGCTCACCCTGCCGAGGGACATTCCGCTTGGAATGTGGCTTTGGGAACCAGAGCACTGCTGTGCTCATTTCAGGGCCACCCCATGCAATGAGCTGCACAGGTCTCAGCTGGGGAGGTGGCATGGACAAGGCTCACCTTCTCTCCTTTGAGCCCCTGCACACCCGGATCACCCTTCTCTCCAGGGAGCCCCTGCACCGAGAAGCCACGGCAGAGGTGAGACCACAGCCCCCAAAACCAATCTCTGCCTCCCTACATCCCCCCTGCCCACCTGTGCCCCCACTCACCGGTCTGCCCGTGGGTCCCAGCTGGCCACTGTCACCCTGGAACGGAGCAGAGACAGGGACATGGACAAGGACAGGGTCAGACAAGGCTGCCCCAACCCCATGGGGTGATCCAGCCATTCCCGCTCCCTCCAGCAATGAGGGAAGGGGGGTGGGGGTGGGAGTTACTCACCTTTTCACCCTTGATCCCAGCCAGCCCAGGGAGCCCCAGGTCACCCTGCTGAACACCCCGCACGGTCACACCCCTGGCACCCCCGGCAGCCCTGGGGTGACTGGGGTGTCCCCCCAGCATGGGACAGGGGGCTCAGCCCCAGGACTCACCGGCAGCCCCGGCTCACCCTCAAACCCCTCGGCAGGGCCCCGGCGCAGCGCGGCGAGGACACGGACATCGCAGGACAGGCACGAGTCCCCCTGGGGCGTGGGACAGGGGACAGCTCAGGGGGCTGCAGGGGCTCGGAGGGAGGGTGAGACAGAGGGTTGGACACTCACCTTCTCCCCTTTCATCCCCTGGATGCCACGATCTCCCTGGGAAGGAAACACAGGAGCTGGGCTGGGTGCTGCCAGCATGGGCTGGATGCTGCTTGGTGTCCCCAGAGGGGGACAAGCCAGTCCGCCCCATGTCACCTACCCTGTCCCCTTTGGGTCCTGCAGGGCCGGGTCTGTCCTGGGAAGGGGGAATCAGAGGGAGCATCAGGGATGCTGAGACGAGCCCCTGCTCTGCCCTCCACCCCACAAGCCCCCAGGCTCAGACTCACCGAGACCCCGTCCCTGCCGGGTGCTCCGGGCTCTCCCCTGGGTCCCGGTTTGCCGGGCACCCCCTCGGTGACAGCGGGACACACCTCACACGGCTCGCCCTGCCCGGTGGGGACAGTGAGACACAGCCCAGGCCGGGGGGTCCCTGCAGTGGCTGTGCCAGCACCAGCCCATGGCACAGCCCCCCCCCAGGCCACGCTGTCGCCGCACCCACCTTGTCTCCTTTTGGCCCCAGGGCGCCGGGGGGACCCTGCGGGAGGAAGGTGGGGAGGGGGCTGCTTCAGGGAGCTCCGAGGTGAAGGTGTGCCCTGGAGTGCCACCCAGCACCCCCCTGATTGCCCAGCAGCGGTGGCACTGGATGATCCCAGCCCTGAGTGAGGCCGCCGGATCACTGGATGATCCCAAACCCCTCTCAGCTCCTGGGCTTGGATCCCACCCCTGCTCTGGCCAAACAGCCACGACCCCGAGCCAAGAAACCCGTCCCTGACCCCGGGCCTTGGCTCCAGGCTCTCGGTACTCACGGGTGTCCCAGGCGATCCTCCGGGTCCAGGAGCTCCCGAGCTGCCCTGGAGCCAGAGATGGGAAAGCCTGAGCCCAGCAAAGGAAAACACCAAAGCCCTTGGCACCCCTGGATACCCTTCCCCCCCTGGGGGTGTTTCCTGGCCCCCAGGGCATGTCCTTGAGCCACCCAGCTGGGGCTTGAGCAGGCGGCAGCTCCACCAGCCAGCACTGGCTCAGCCGTGGCAGATCCAGCTCCTAATCCCAGTCCCCACCAGCCCCCACGGGCAGTGAGGGGCAGCTGGGACCCCTTTCCCTCCACTCACCTTCTCTCCCTTCGGACCTGGGGGGCCACCAGGGTCACCCTGGAAGGGACAGAGGGTGGTGTTAGCTCTGGAACACCTCCCTTGCCATGGCCATGCCCGCTGGGGATGTCACCCGGGCACAGCCCCTGGGCACGGGGTTCCTTACCGGCTTCCCTGGAAAGCCAATCCCAGGAGAGCCTGGCTTCCCTGGGGGTCCTGGCTCGCCAGCCAGCCCCTCGGGTCCCACAAGGCCAGGGTCACCCTGGAAGACAATGGGAGGTGGCAGTGCTGTCACTGGGTGCCTCATCTCCCACCTCCTCCCCCCCAAACCCCCACCGACCTTCTGGCCCTTGGGGCCCACCACGCAGATCTCTCCAGGCCGGCCCTGTAGGGAGGGGGAACGGGGTGTGAAGGCTCTTAGTGTGCACCCCATGGGCGGGCTGGTCCTGCAGCTGGACCCCACTGCCCAGGGGGGTGCCCGGGGGGGTGCCCAGGGACCCCCTGGCACTACTCACATCACGCCCTGGGCGCCCCGGCTTGCCCTGCAGTCCCCCATCGCCCTTCTCGCCCTTCTGGCCCTGTGGGACAGACGAATGTCACCTGTGGTATCGCCCATGCCATCATCCCTACCATCCAGGTCAGCCCCAGCAGGTCCTGGCACCGCTGCTGCCACCCCAGCAGACGCAGCTCGGGGTGTCCCTGCTGCAGTGCCAGCACCCACAGCGGGGCTGCACTCACCTTCTGCCCGTCAGCACCGGCGGCCCCCGGGACACCCTGTGTGGGAACAGCAGGAAGAAGTGGGTGCCCACAGGTGGGCTCGTGCAGGGTCCCCTCTGCTCTCACCTCCACTCTTTTCGTCCCCCGCCCAACCACCGCAGCGTCCCCACGGCTGGGTGTCACTCACCGCCTCTCCACGCTGCCCCTTCTCGCCCCGTGGCCCCTCAGCGCACTGGGGAGGAGGAGAAGGAGGTGAGTGGGGCGGCAGAGGTGGGGAGGGGGGCTCAGGGAGGGTCGGGGGGGTCTCACCTGCACGGGGCCGCCGGGGTGGGTGCGCACGCAGTCAGCGCCCTGCGGAGGAGGGGAGGCGGTTCAGGGCTCACCACGGCCAAGGGTGGGGGGCCATGGGGGGCAGGAACACCCCCAGGGCAGCAGGACCCCGCAGGGATCAGCCCCACAGAAGGGTGCCCACCCGGGACGTGGTCGGGGACACTCACACGGTCGCCCTTGGCCCCCTTGGCGCCGGCGGTGCCGGGCAGGCCGCGCTCGCCCTTGGTGCCCTGCAAGAGAGGGGAAGTGTGGGGCAGGGATGCTCCAGGCACAGCGTGGCCATGTCCCTGCTGGGTGTCCTGGGGGGTGACAAACCTACCTTTGGGCCTGAGGGACCGAGTGTGACCTGGGGAGAGAGGAGAAAGGTGTCCCGGAGCCCCCCAGGGTCATGGTGGCTCCAAACTGCCATGGTCCCCATTCTCCCAACACCCTGCCCCCAAGTGCCACCTCAGGAGCCCCGTGAGGCATGAGGGGTCCCAAACACCCACCATCCCTCCACCATTCCCCCCCACACCTCCAGCCAGCGGTTGCTGCAGGAATGGGGCCACATCTGGAAGGGATCAGAGACCTTCCCCACAGCCAGATGTTGCAGGGCCCTGGGCCAGGAGGAGCTGTGGGTCGTGGGGGGCCGGTGGCGATGGCAGAGGGGTGGGGGACACCCCTGAGCCAGTACCCCTGGTGGCTTTTGCTGTCCCCAGGCTGGGCTGGGGTTCCCATGCTCTGCCAGCACAGCCCGGTGCCACACTCACGTTTGCCGATGCCATCTGTGCCGAGCAGGGCGGGCACTGGAAGAGACAGGGATGGGGGCTTGGACCAGCTCCACACGCTGCCCTGGCACCCCAAACCCTGCAGCACCCACCCCTCCATGGCACCCACACCCCCCGTGGGCACTGCCCCGCTCCCCTGGGCACCCCAAACCCATGGGGCTGTCACAGCAGCATCTCCCCATCAGCTCAGGGGTGCTGCTGGGCACAGGGAATGCTCCAGATGGAGAAAGGAAAACCCACTGTGTTTGCGCCCTGGGGAGATGAAGAGGTGCCTGGCTGGCACCCGGCTCTCCCTGCGGCTCTGTGGCTTGACCACGGCTCCTCCAGCCAAACCAGCCACTCCAGTCAGCTCCCATGGGATGGGGGACGGGCAGGACTGGGCTGCAGGATGGACTCTGTGCTCCCATGGGCCCCAGCCCACGCTGCTGGACCTGATCTACACCCCAGGGATCCCCAGCAGGATCCCACCACTGGGACACAGCAGCCCCGAATCCCCGTGGCGGGACAGGGATCACACAGACATGCAGGATGAGGAACAGGAGCGCTGGAGACGCTTCCCAGCTCTGGCAGCGCTCCGGAGACGCTCGCAGGGAACAAAGAGGCCCTTGGCCATAGCTGGGATCACTCCAGCAGCAGCAGAGAGTAAGTGGGGCCTCAGTTCCTGCTCGGGGGAGCAGAGCAGCCGCTTCTGCCCTGCTCTTCCACCCCTGCAGCTCTGGCAGCAGCAGAAAGTTCCCAAATGCCACGGGGCAGACCCAGCCCAGGTGGTGGGTGGGCTCCTGGGATGGCACCGGAGGGAGGAAGGGGAGTGGAGTTGGGAATGGCAGGACCAGGATAGCCAGGTTGGGACACCCTCTACACCTCCCCTCACCTTCTCCTTGGGATCTTCCTTCAGGCTGGTCCTCCCCGAGGTTCTCACCGGCTCCTGTGGACAGTGGAGAGCATCCCCGGGTTATCCCACCTCTGCACTCCTGGGCGCTCCCTCTCCATGAAACCTGGGTTATCCTGCCTGAGGCACCCATGGATGAGGCCCATCCCGGCCAGTGCAGACAGTGGTGGGACCACATGAGCCCTCCCCTCCCTCATTCCCAGGCCCTCGGTCACCGCCAGCTCCCTCCCTTTGCCAGGCACAGTGGAAAGAGTGAGGCAGGGATTTTCCAGGGGCTGGATCCGTGTGGCTGCCGGCTCAGCAGCACCCGGCAGGGCAGCTGGGACCACTCCCTGTGCTGGGATGGGGACAGGGATGGGGACAGGGATGGGGACAGGGATGGGGACGGGGATGGGGATGCCGGAGCTCACGGTGCCCAGCGGCTCCTCCAGGCAGAAGCAGCGCGTGTACACGCGGCCCTCGGGCTGTGGCACCATCTCGATGAGGTTGCTGCTCTGCATCAGCTCCGCCTGCCGACGGGTCTTGGGAGCTTCCGTCTGGCACTGCGGGGAGAGAGAGGGATTGCGGGGGAGATGCCAAGGGGAGAGCCGGGAGCCCCAGCCCCGCCCGAGCATGCGGTGTGACTCAGCAGAGGGATGTACCCCGCGCTGGCCATGGGGACAGGCACCACGAGGCCACAGGGACCCCTCTGGGGAAACCCCTGACCGTGCACAGGGTCCAGCTGGGATTGGGGTGGGGGGTTCGGGGGCACTCACCCCGCTGGCCGAGATCTCACAGCACCCCTCCTGCCGGGCCAGCTCGGCATCACAGTAGATCTGGGCTTGCTGGAGGTCGAACTGCAGTGGGAGGGGGTGGCGGGTCAGGGCTGGCAGGTCAGGGGTGGCTCCAGCCCCGCGGGCAGAGGTGCCCTCGCCCCACGGGCACTCACCCGGACCGGGGTGCCGCGCACGGCGTCCAGCCCCAGGAAGGCATTTCCCTCCAGGGCCAGCGCCCGCCGCGGTGCCAGCGGCTTGGAGGAGATGGAGGAGCAGTCGAGGTGGACGGAGACGGCGTGGCCCTGCACGGCCACCGCCACCTTGTGCCACCGCCCGTCGAACAGGGACGCCACGGCCTTCCCCGCGAACACGGCGCCGACGAACGCGGCCCCGGCTGCCCTGGCCTGGAACTCCAGGCTCTTCTCGGGGCCGTGCACGGACAGGGAGAGCTGGGCACAGAGGGGACAACGCTCAGGGATGGCTTCTGGCTGTCCCCGTGCTGCTGGTGCATCCCGTCCCCTTGCCGGGGCTGTACCTGGGGGTATCCCTGCCGGTCGGTGATCTGGAAGAGGTACCAGTGCTCCCCGGTGCTGTTTTTCTTCAGCAGCAAGGTGAAGATGAGGGTGAAGGTGGGGGGCAGCCCACGAGGAAACACCTGCCTGTGGGGACTCATGTCAGGGGTGGCTGGACCCTGCACTGGGCTCTGGTGCTGGTGTTGGCACCAAGGGTGGTGGCAGCACCACCCCAAGAGCCCCCCGTGAATCCTGCCAGGCTCTGTCCCCACCGGTGGCACCTCAGATGCCATCGTGGTGGATCCAGCCCCCACTGAACCATCCCCATCCCCATCCCCATCCCTGCCCCACACCCTGCACCCCAAACACAGCCCTCCTGGGGTAGCTGCAGCACCCAGGCCCAAGCACTTATCCCACAGTATCCAGTTTTCCCCTGGGAAGCCAGGAAATACGCCCACAAGCCCCAAGGCTCTGTGGGCTGGACAGCAGTTCCCCAGTGGGACCGTGCCCAGCTTGCCCACAGCCCACTCAAACCACTGGAAATATTTGCTCCGGGCTCTGCTCCGCTCCCGGCCTCAGCTCCGCGCCAGCGATTTTCCAAACCACCCCTCTGGAGCTGGACCAAGGGATGGGGAGCAGGACAGGGCTGGTGGTCCCCTCTGCTCTCCGTGGGACACGGGGACATCCTCACTGGGCACTGAGGTGGATGGGCACCCATAGGTACCCACCTGGAGCTAACAACCCAGGTGGGGTGGTCATCCCCCCACTCAGCACTCCCCACAGGCACCCAGCCAAGAACAACACCCGTCTGGAGACACCCTGAAGCCACCTAAGGATTTGGCTGCCCAGGTCAGGAGCCAGGGCCGGGTTTCCTCGCCCTTGGAGAGCCCCGTGCCCGGTGTAGCTGCGTGCCAGCCCCAGGGCAACGTGGGGACAGGCTGGAGGAGGCAGGCGTGCAAACCGCAGCGGTTTCCTCCAGGAACAGCTCCCGAGGACGTGGACCTGCTCCCACCCCGCCACGCTGCAGCATCCCTGCCAGCCCTGGCACTGTGGGGCGGCACAGCCGAGGGCACAGCCAGGCAGGACACAGCAGAGGCAGAGAGGATGAGGCCCAGGCTCCGTGTGCCTCCCCCCAGAGACTCCCCCTCCAGACCCTGCTCGGAGCTGTGCGGCGTTCTGAGCTCGTCTAGACCCCGCGGGCGCCTGCCAAGCGCAACCACAGAGCCCTGGTTGCGTAAGGTTTGGCCACCACCCAGCGACAGCCCGTGATTTACTTTCTAGGAGGAAGGTGTCTGGGCAGCCCCGGGGTCCCCTGTGCCCCCAAGGGTGCCGTGGAGCTGCCTGGGGTCCCCAGCACGAGCTCCGGGCGAAGCCCACCCAGCTTCCCCTGGGCTCCATCCTTACAGCATGTGGGGATGGTGCCTGGGGGAGCTTTGGTCAACCAGAGCCACCCCCTGAGCCCCCCACACTCACTGGGTGGGCTGGACCAGGGGCACAGCCCCCAGCCGCAGCACCGCTGGCCCCCGGGGGCTGCGGACCTTCTTGATGGACGAGATCTTCAGCAGGTCGAACCTTTTAATCAGGTTAAAACCTGCAGGGCAAAGTGGAGGAGGTGAGAGCTGGTCCTGCCACAGGGTGATGCTCCCCAGGCAGGGCACAGAGCCCACCCCCAGGGTGTCAGAGCTGCCCAGGGATGCCCTTTGCAGGGTGAGAGGGGCTTTCCTTACCCGTTATGTTCTCATACTTGTCCCCAACCAGATCCTCGTCCCAGAGCTGTGGGCACAGCTCCCCTGCAAGGCAAATCAGCACATCACCATCACTGCAGTGTCCCCAGGAGCACAGTGGGACAAGCAGGATGGCAACACACGGACCTCCCCAAGCCCAAGAGGGTCTCAGGGTGCTGCCAGGAGCTTGTCCCGGCCCCCCAAGGCTGCTGGCAGCACAGATCCAGCAGGGATCCACTCCCACAGCAGCACTGGCTCCCGGGAGCCTGGAGGAGAGAAGCTGGAGCCCTCCAGGAGCAGTTTGGAGGGGACAGGCAGTGAGCTCAGAGCCAGCCCCTTCACCTCCCACAGCCAGTTCACCAGGTGAAATGTTTTTCCCAGTTCCTGTGTGTTTTGCCTCAAAACATTTCCAGAGCTGGAATCAGCACCAGGAGACTTGGACGGGTGCCACGGACACCCACAGCAGGGAGATGGCACCCAGGGCTGCCCTCTGGCCTTCCTGTCCCATCCTGGTGACAGCTCAGACCTGGTGGGCCAGGGGACAGGCGTGAGGGTGCAGCCAGGGGACAGCAAGAGGCTGGAAGTGCTGTGTGAGCCGTGATCACGGGGATGCTGCTGCTGTTTGCACTGATGAATTACTGCTTCAGCAGCATCAATCCACCTCCACTGGATGCACCAGATGTTGGGAGGTGTGAGAGAAAGGAGTAAACAGGGGGGTGGTGAAAGAGGAATCTGTTTCCATGTCTCCATCCACACCAGCCCTGGAGCAGGGATGGCCACCAACAGTTCACTCGCCTCCTCCTTGGCTGTTCCTGGGGGGATTTCTGACCCACCCCCAGCCCCACTGCCCACCACACTGCTTCTCTCTCCCCCAGGCTGACCACTCTCATGGGGTCAGCAGTGGTGGGGGGGGGTGCCCTAGCCCTCAGGACCCCTGACACAGCAGCAGCAGTGGGGGCTGCACATGCCCCAGCCGGGGGCAGAGCTCCCTCCTGCTGGCGCTGAGATCATCCTCAGCAGGCCAGGGGACGGAAAGCAGAGCATAAATCACCCCGGCCCAATCTCTTTGAAGCCTCTGCCAGCCCTGGTGCAGATCCTAAGGGAAAATGTCATCTGCCCAAGCCTCGTATCCCTAAGAAAAGGCCAGGAGATGGGAGGCCAGGCTGTGCTGGGCAGCGGGAGCTGGCGCTGGCTACGGGGTCCCTTCCCTGGGCAAACCCGGGCCCCCTGGACGAGCCACCGCTCCACCCCCAGAAAGCCTGATGCAACCACGGCGTCGCTGCCAGCGGCTCCTCCCCGGCATCCGCCTCAAGCTCATCCCACACCGGCACCCAGGCACAGCGACCCCGTGGGCAGGGACACCCCGGCAGAGACCTCCGTGGGCTCAGTCATCGTCACCCTGTCCCCGGCTGCGCGTGGTCAGCCCCCGACCCCCACCGTGGCGTGGACCACGGCCAAACTTCTTCCCAACTCACAGCTGGAGGCCAAAACTCCCTTGGGAGCTCTGTGCATCCCTGCCACAGCCCTGAGTGGTCCTGGCTCACCTACCCCACACGTGCTGCCGGACGCGCTGCCGGCGCTGCCAGCTGGCACCGAGCGTCGCGCGGCCGGAGCGCGGCCAAGCCCGGTCCCTCCACGAGCACGGCCAGGGCTGCGGGGGCGATGCCGGGGTGTCCCTGGGCTGGCTCCCCATGGCCAGGCTCGCTCAGCTCTCCCTGGCCCCCTGCCCACACGGGATGCTGAGCAAAGCCCTGCAGCCTGGGTTGGCTGGCGCGCAGCAGGGAGCTGACGTCCGCAGCTACCGCTCTGGTCCTGGCACGTGGGGACCACGGTGTCTCCAGCCATCCTGACATCCTTAGCCTGACCAAACCCTCCCCAGGGACATGCAAGGAGGGGGCTGCTCCCGTGCAGACCCCGAGCCCTCGCTCCTGGTGTCCCTTACCTTCCGCTGGTGGCAGCTCCTTCCCCTCGCAGGCACTGATGAGCCCCATGAGCACGAGGGCCCAGAGACCCCTCATGGTGCCCGTGGCAGCAGCTCAGGCCCAACACAGCTGCCTGCAAGGGAGAGACATTGGGCAGCAGCGGGATGGGCACACAGTGGGCACCAGCTCATGAGGTTGCCAACACTGGGGTACTTCCAGCAAAGCCACCAGTGTGGAGTTGGTGCTGACCCTCTTGGCCATGGCTCCATCAAATTTTGGGGCTCAGTGCAGCCTCCCCCCATCCACTGCTGGGTCACCATCTGCTCCACACCTCCCCCCCACCAAGCACACAGGGCAAGCTCCGGCATCCCATGGGTTCAGTCCAATCACAGCGCCTGGATTCACTCCAAACATCCGGAAACGTGAAGACAGAGGTTCCCCAGAGTGGAACTGGGCACCTACTGCATGAACCCTGGAAGATCTCGCTCCCTCCTGTTTTATCTCCCGGTCCAGAGTGGATCCCGGGGTATCCCAGGCCCTGCAGGTCACCCCAACCTGGCCCCGCTCCTGCTTCCTGCCACGAGGCAAGGCCGGGCTGCACGAGGGAGACAGAGTCGGGACAGACCGGACACACTCCGGCTCCGCTGGCTGCTGCCAGCCCGGGACGTGCATCCCTGAGCCTTCATCCCACGCACAGCACCCGGGGACCCTTGTGAGCAGGGACCCACCTCTGCACTGCCTGCCCTGCGGGCTCTCTCGCACCCCCTGCTCACCCTGCCTGCGACCCAGCCCCCCTATCCCAAAACACAACCCCTCCGGCTCCCCTCTGCTGCCTCCCGGTTCGCTTGGTCTGCCACAGCCTGCACCCACCCCTGCACCCACTCCTGAACCCCCCCCGTCAGTACTCCCCTCCCCGCTCCCCATCTCCCCCCGCCCGCTCCCCGCCTTCCCTACCCCGCACCCTCCGCACCGGCGGGTCCCCGCGGCCCCGGGGCGGTGATTAACTAACTCCGCTTATTAACGGGGAATCCCCCGCTCGCCCTGTCCCGTCCCGTCCCGCCCCGCCGCGGGGCCGGGCTCCTCCGGGCTCTGCCCGCTCCCGGTGCGGGGCTGTGCGGGGCTCACCTGCGCGGGGCTCGGCGGGGACGGGGCTGCCCGGACGGTGCGGGGCACCGGGAACTCCGTCGCGGGACACCGGGAGCTGCCGCGCCGCCCCCGCCGCCTTCCCCGCCTCCCTCCGGGGGGGTCCGAGCCGCCCCCCAGCGCTAACCCGCCCTCCGACCCCCCCTAGCCCGGGGGGGACTTGCGCCACCGCCCGCCTTCGCATCCCCGCCCTCCTCCTCATCTTCCTCCTCCTCCTCCTCCGCCCCGGGTTCCTCCCCCGGCAGCGTCCTCCTTCCCCTCGGGGGGCTGGATTCCCGCCCGGAGCAGGGGAACCCCGATCCCGGGGGTGGGAGTGAAGCCCGTTCCTTGGCTGTCATCCCGGTGGAGCAGCTCTTCCTCCCCACGGGGACCGGAGGGGACCTCTGTGCTGGCACCGGTGGTGGCACCGCTGGTCCCTCTGGGAGGAAGGTGTCCCTCGGGGAATGGTTCTCAGGGATGCTCCTCCACTGGCATCGGGTCAGGCAGACCCCGCTGTGACACGGAGCTGCTGTCCCTGGGGTGGCCTGGGGACAGCCTGGCTCAGGACGGGATCCCTGCCACCACCCCTCCCGCTGGCGCTGTGCTGCTGCCATGTCCCCAGCGGCAGAGCTGCTGACTTCCCAGAGCCTCGCCAAGCCCTGGAGGGATCCGGCGCCCATCCCAGCTCCTGGAATGCTGCCCCGGGGCCTGGCTGCCCAGCTCTGCTCCACCATCCCCTGCCCACCCGTGCCAGGGCACCCTGATCCCCCACAGGCAGGGAGGAGGCAGGGAACAAGCCCACCCCACGCAAAGTTTGGGTCTGGGGGACTCCAGGCATCCACTGGGCACCCCCATCCCTGCGTCCCTGCTCCCAGTGATGCCCAGCGTGGCACCGGGCCCTGGCTCAGCTGCTTTCCTCCCAAATGGTGATGAATCTATTTAGGCTGCAGCTTTACAAACGCGTGAGGGATGCATGTATCTCCATAAACGGGCTAATTAACAACTGCTGTTTAGTCAGAGACAGTAAATAAGCTGTCGTGGGCAAACCCAGCAGCTCCACTCCGCCAGTCACTCACCCGCCAGCCCCAGACGTGGTGACAGAGCACTCGACGCTCCTCCGAGATGCCTACTGAGGTAATTAAGGGTAATTAAAGCAAGTGGGAACGAAACACAACGAAACTTTTATAATTCCTGTTTTTTGGATGGCTGTTCACCTCGAGCTGTTCCTTGTTTGGGGCCTCCCAGCAGCAATGAACCCGGTGCAGGGGCACTGGTGGGGTTTGTGTGTCTTGTGGGCGGCGAGCATGGCCCCAAAACAGGCCCCACAGCCCACCCCAAAGCCACATCTCGCCCCACAGCAGAGCAGGGATGGAGGGCAGCCTTGTCCCTTCTTCACCAGCCAGACCCCTTGCATGACCAGCAGCTTCCAGAACCCTCAGTTCAGCTGTGGATGAATTGGGGGGCGTGTCAACCCCATCCCTCCCACTGCCCATCCCGTGCCTCAGTTTTCCTCATTTCCCAGGCTGCTTCCCTGGGCTGGTTGTCCCCAATCCAGCAGCACGAAGGCACCTCAAAAGCCCCAAAAGCACAGGGACAGCAGCAGCGTGGAAAAACCGCTCTCGCTTCCCGTGGCTGTTCCAGCGCACGGGATCGGCTTCTCCAGAGGGAAAGTGGCTGGATCCTGCCTTCCCCAGCATTCTGTGCCGGCATCCCTTGGAGCGATGCCGAGCTGGGGGATGGAAGGCAGGATCCTGCAGCCCCTGCCCACCAACCCAGCATGGAAAAAGCAGAGGCACGCCGCGCTTCCAAGAAACTGCCGCGCCGGCTGCCAAGAAACACGAGCCGGAGCAGAGCCCGACGGTTTTCGGGCTGGAGACAATTTGCCTCCGACCCCGAGCGTCACGCGGCAGCCGCGGCGCTGGCGTTGCCGTGGGGCTCCCCCGCTTCCCAGGCCGAGCTCAGCCCCCCCAAATCTGGGGGCTGAGGGTTGGGGTGGACGCCAGCCGGACTCCAGGCGGCTGCCGGCCTGGACAAGGCAGAGGAGGGAATTCCTGCGGCCAAGGTTTCGGCGGTTCGGTGTTAATTTCTGCACCAATCCAGGCACAAACACCCCCTCACCCCCCTCCACACACAGTTCCAGTCAGGAAGGAAAGTGCCTGCGGGAATTCTTTCCAGCTTCACAGGGCCGTTCGTTTCTGCGGCGCTGAAACTGCAGTTTTGCCTCTTTTGGAGGGATTTCCTTCCCAAAATGTGAAGGGTAAAGGGCCAGAGAGCTCCTGTCCCGTCCCCACCCCCGCGGCTGTGCAGCCCAGAGCTCCTTCTCCATCACTTCCGCCCCCCACACTGCACATTTTTGGCACTGGGGGGACACAGCCTGGCTCAGATGGAAGCTGCAGATGGAAAATGGCTCCAGAGCTCTCCATCCTGCTCCGATTCCCCCCAGTATCCCCCAGATCCACGGGACTGGGGGCTGTCCCCGTGTCCCCTGTGCTGGGACACACCACGAGCCTGTGCCTCCCTCCTGGGCTCCGTTCCCTCCCCACATATGGCGTCTCCATGAGTAATAAAAGCTGCTAATTGCCAACAGATGCCCCAGGAAACCCTGATGCGGCTGTGTTTGGCTGGGAAGCAGAGGAGGGGAGCTGGAGCAGGCCCTGGATCCCCCAAAAGCAGGGGGCGGGGGGGTCCCAGAGCGTGGTGGCTCCCAGAAACCAGAGCGAGGGGATGTGGCTGCCATGAGTGGCCAACCAGTGGAGAACACCCTGATTAGGGAGCAGTGCCTGTGACCCACGGCATGAGCCTCACCCCACGCCCTCCACAGGGCTGGGAACCACAGCTGAGGGTCACATCCTGCCCCAGTGTCCCAGTGACTGGGAGCATCTCCTGGCCTGGCTCGGCCCATGGGGATCCACAATCTGAACTGGACAGTGGCCACCAGCCCAAACTGGGCAGCCTCCTTTGCCTGTGCCAAGCCTGTCCTCTTTGAAGCCCTCGAGAAGCTCAGGTGGCCTTTCCCAGACAGCAGCAACAGCCTCCTCCAGCACTCTTATCCCAGCACAGCTCCTGGTCTGGAGCCTGGCATTCCTGGCCACGCCTGCCACTCCTGCTGCCCCAGCACCCACCCCTGGAGACTCCTGTCCAGCACCAGCTCCGGATGCTGGGATGCTCCAGCAGTGCCAGGCAGCCCACCTGACACGCCTCTGCACGGCAATTGCCTCCGAAGTTCCTAATTTGCCCGCAGAATAATTACCGTGTAATTAAGCGCTCCTGGCTCCCGCGATAAGATGCCCGATTTGCACGGCAGTGCCTGGGCGCGGCATCAGCCCTGGCTGGTGGGATCCTGCAGGCAGGGAGGGGGCCAGGGGGGTGCAGGCAGGCCAGGGGACCCCCCTCACGGGTGACAACCACCCCCTGCCCACCCAGACCCCGACACGAAGCACGAGGCGACGGCCGCGGCCCCACGGCACCACAGAGAGTGAACTTTTATTTCCAACAACGACAGCACCTGCCCCGTGGGGTGGGGACGGAGGGGAGGGCTGGGAGGGGACGGCCACGGGACCCCCGGGGAAGGGGGGGTCCCGGAGTTGGGGGAGGGAGAGGGGGGTGGGCGCGGCCGCTCGCGTGCACACGGTGCACGGCGTGAAGAAACATCCCGGTAGAAAAGAACGAAGGTCTGAGGGCCTCGACGGCCGGTCCTGCCCCGGGGGGGGGTGCAGGCGTGATCGTGGGTGAGCATGGGGGGGTGCGCGGGTCCCCTCCGCACCCGCGTCCGGGGGGGTGGCGGGAGGAGGAACCGCGCGAGGACGGGCGGGAGGCGGCTGCGCCGGGGGGAGCGCGGGCTCTCCCACGGGGGGGACACGGCTCCGGCCAGGCAAGGACCCCCCCCCGACCTTGCAAACCCAGCGTTCTCGGGCCCGAGGCGGCGGCGATGGGCGCGGGGCTCACACCTCCGTCTGGAAGTCGCCGTCGGCCGCGTCCAGGCCGGCGCAGGGGCTCTCCCAGTCTGCCCGGCACAGCTCCAGCCGGTCCCGCTGGGCGCTGGGCAGGGCGCCCAGTGTCATCGCCTTGAACGTGCTCCATGGCTTGGGCGGCGCGGCCGGGGCCTGCGGCCGCTGCTCCTCGGGGCTGGTCATGTCCTGCGGGGCGAGGAGGAGCTGTGGGAAGCGGCTGGGGACGTGCACAGCCACCCGCTCCGCCCTCTGGCCCTGTCCAGGATGGCGTGGGGGAACCCCCCAGAGAGGGCTCAGGCACTTACGTTGGCCGTGCTTTTCTCTCCGCCGCCCGACGAGACGCTCCACCGCTTTTCTCGCTGCGGAAAAACCCACAGAGCTCAGCTCCTGCATCATTCCTGGACGGCCTGTCCGCCTCCCTCTCACTGGGATGCCCCAGCCCATGCAGGAGGAGAAGGTGAAGGGTTGCAGAGAGGCAGACCAGGGCAGAACGGGACCCCCAGGACCTCACCTTGGAGGAGCCGGCAGACGGAGCCCGGTACCTGTCCAGCGTGTGGAACTTCTGGTTGAGCTCGTGGTAGAGCTCAGAGTGGCGTTTCCGTGTGTGCATCACCTTCTGCGGGGGGAGAGCAGAGCCTGCGGCCATCGGCACGGCCCTGCACCCCTTGGCACAGCCCCTGTCCCTGTCCCTCTCCTGACACTCTGCCCTGCCTTCCCGGGGCATCCTGGACGAGCAGCAGGGCCCACTCCACACTCATCACTGGTATTTTAATTGAGAGCCAACGCTCATTATTGCCTGGCATAAATCCCCTCTGAGCCTGGGCGCTGCCAGTGGGGCAAAGGGAGTGGGGACAAGGTGGTTCAGTCCCCTCTGATGGCACCCGACCCTGTGGTGGGACTTACCTCAAAGTCCAGGTCAGAGTACCGCAACCTCTTCCTCTGGCAGGGGACAGGCAGGAGCGGGGGAGAGGAGATGGAGAAGAAAAGGGAAAGGTCTTTGCAGGTCCAGGATGAGGGGGAGCAAGGTGGGGGGCTCATGCCAGCCCCAAACCATGACTGGTTTGGGGACACGACGCTCCCAGCCAAGGGGGACACAGAGCTCACCCACCGCACAACCCCGAGCCGAGGGCGGGATTCCAAGGGCAGGCACGGGGGTAACTCATGCACATGCACACGTGCTCTTGCACCACACGTGTCCCTTCCCACACACGTGCCCTCGGGCCACGCCAGCCCCCCCGCTCACCTCCAGGGACCCCACTTTCATGGCGGAGCCGGGGACGGTGCGGGGCATGGTGCGGCTGCGCTCCGACAGCTCTGAGGCCAGGATCTGCCGCACCGTGGGGTGCTGCTTGAACTGGAGGCCGTAGGGAGCCTTCACCGTCCCGTAGGGCTGGTTCAAGTTCACATTGACGTGGTCCACCGCCACGAAGCCGGGGTAGGCGTCACCTTCGCCCGCCGGGCGCCCCGTCCCGCCGGGCACCCCCTCGTCGGCGCCGGGACCGAGGGTCCCCTCGTCCCGCGGGAAGGGCTTGAGGCTGCCGGTGCGGCGGGGCAGCATCATGTAGTCGCTCTCCCGGGGGGGCTCGGGGGCCCGGATCCAGCCGTATTCCAGGGGCCGCAGGCTGCTCTCCGTGCACAGGTAGACGGGACCCGGCGCGTCCAGGCTGAGCTGCTGCGCCGGCGCGTCGCCGAGCTCGCCCAAGCCCGCCACCACGTTGGGCGTCATCTTGGGGACCTGGACCAGGATGCTGGTGGGAGGGATGTTCCCTGGCAGGCTGGAGAAGCCCAGGCCACCCTCCGACGTGGTGTTGAGCTTGGGGTCTTCGTCCCCGTCCAGGGAGATGCGGGACAATGTGCCCGTGATGGTGGCAGGGTTGCAGGTGTTCACCTCCTTGAACAGCACTGTGGGGAGGGAGGGGGTCAGAATCAGCTCCAGGGGTCCCAGGGGAGGGTGAGGAGGCAGGAGTGACCCCCTGGCACGTGCTGCCTGTCCCTCCCAGCTGTGGCATGGTGACATCCGTGTCCCCAGCGCAGGGGAGACCTCACCTGTCTGACACGCCAGGTCAACGTCCTTTTCAAAATCTGTCTATAAAAATACAGAAAGAGGGGAAAGAGCGAGAGAGAGAGGAGAGAAAGAGAGGGAGAAAGAAGGGGAAATGAAGCATCCTGGCCAGCACAGGGGGCGGCGGGGCCTCAAGGGGTCCCTGCCCCAGCAGGGTGACGGCCCTGCCGGCGCAGCCGCACTCACCAGGATCTGCACCTGCCCGTTTTTGCAGGAGTCAGGCGAGTTTTCATTCTCCTCGCTCCTGCACCCCCCCATCTGACACTTCACCACGTCCTGGACCTGCGGGGACAGAGCCGGTCACGGCCCCGCGGCCAGGGCTGTCCCCCGGCACCCCTCCGGGGCCGCCCCACCTCTCTGCGCAGGAACCCGTGCACGGTGATGATGACGAAGCCCTGGACGGAGTTGAAGACGGCGAAGAGGACCTGGAAGAGGATGGAGCGCCGGTCGGTCATGGCGAGCACGGCCGACATCCAGGTCAGCGCCAGCAGAGGCAGGACCACGCAGGAGCTCCACAGCGATGCCCTGGGGCAGGGAGAGAGGGGCAGGGGTGAGCCCGCCGGGCTGGGCTGACCCGTGACAGCCCCCACCAAGCGTTGCCCTCCCGGCCCGCAGCAGCCCCCTGAGCTTCGCCCCGCACCCCACAAGCATGGCCGGGGCTGGCTGTGCCACCCAGCTGTCCCCTCTTCCTCAGTGTCCCCAAGCCAGCGCCGGCTGCGTGCTCAGGGCACTGAGGGCTGAGGGGATGTGTGAGGTCTGGCCCCCCAGGCTGAGCCATTGGCATCACCACACGTGTCCCTGTCCCTACACAGGCAGTGCAGCCACAGCGAGAGGGCTGGGGGGACGTGGGGCCACCATCACTGTCCCACAGCCACCAGAACAGCAGAAAGGAGATTTTTTTTCTCATTCAGCAGGGCTGCCTCTATTGAGACTAAACCCCTGGGAGCGGGGACCACGGCTGGCCAGGGCAGCAGCGGGCGCAGCCCAGCCCTCTGGCACAGCCCAGGCAGCACCCACAGGGGCTCATGTGCCAGGATGGGGGTCCTGGGGACACTCCTGAGCCTGTGCCCCTCATGCCCTCCCCGCTGCCAGGGAACAAGCCCCCCCCCCACACACACTCCCCGTGCCCCAAGCCCCGGCGATGACGTGACCTGCGGAAGCCATGCCATGCAGACGTGATGGGACGCGCGCACCCCGCGCCCGCGCCGCCCCGAGCACACAGCCTGGCCCCGAGCCCACTCCCCTACCCCACCCACCCCCACCACCCAGCGCCCACCCCCGCGGTGCCCAGGCTGTGCTCGGGGCGGGCGGGGGCCCGGCGGGCGCGTGGCGGGCACTAACATGGCACTGCTGGCGGTGGCGGAGGTCATGGCCGCGCTGGACACCACGCCGCACTTGGTGCATTTCAGCAGCAGGCTCCCGCACGGGGGGGGCTTGGAGCTGTGCCCACCACATCCCCCCAACCACCGGCGCCCCGCGGCCAGGACCGGGCCACGCGGGGTGGGAGGGATGCAGGCGTGGGAAGGGGGCAAGGGGGGTGGGGGGAGCAAGGCAGGATGGCGAGGAAAGGGGTCCAGGGGAGGGGGTGGATGGATGGACGGATGGATGGATATATGGATGGATGGATGGATGGATGGATGGATGGACAGACACAGGCAAAAAGCGAATGGGAGAAGGAGAAGAGAAAGAGAGAGGGATAGAGAGAGAGAGAGAGAGAGCGCCGGGTTAGTCAAGGGCGGCAGCAGTTGTTAATGATGAGGGGGAGGCCAAGCGGCAGGGGGTGGGGCGGGCAGGGAGGGGGGTCTGCAGGGTGCGGACCCCCTTCCCCAAAGGAAAGCGTGGGGGTGGCTGCCCCCCAGCTGCCCCTCCAGCAAGCCCCCAGCAAGGGGCTGCGGGCACCCCGGGCTTGGCCCCCACCACCCACTGATGTGATGAAGTCTGCCCCGTCCTCAGCCCGCGGCCGGAGGACCCCCATGCCATGCCCCCGGCGCGGCGGGGCGGGGTGCAGGGTGAGGGGGCACGGGCCCCAGGGACGCCCCCGCGGGGGCTCAGGGCACTTACCCAGCTCGCTGCTTTTTGGACTTATCTGAAATGCCGTCGCGGGACATGAGCTTGTTGAACACGATGATGCCGACCAGCATGTTCACCTTGGGCGAGAGCGGCGCGGGGTCAGGGCTGGCACGGAGCCCCTCCACGAGCAGCCACCCCAGGTGGGTTTTCTGGGGGGCTCCAAGAGGCTCGGGGGCAGCTCACCAGCACGATGACGGCAGCGGGTCCCACGAAGGCATAGAGCAAACCGCCCTCCAGTGAGAGCCAGCAGCTGCAGGGCACCGTGGCGTGTCAGGGGACACCCCTGTGCCCATCCCCTGCTCCCAGCACTGAGCCAGCCCGGAGCGTGTGCCCAGCCCCCTGTCCCCCTGTCCCCACGTACTAGGTCGCTGTCCCGTAGCCTTTGGTCCGTGTGAAGCCGACGGAGACCGCGACCACGAGGGCTGGCAACCCTGGAAAGGGGACATGAGGCTGGAGCTGCAGAGGGTGATGTTGCTGTCCCCCACCACATCACCCCTGTGCCGGCCCCCAGGGATGGGGACACGACGGGGCCCTTCTGGCACTCCCTGGGGGCTGAGGGTGCCTCGCCAAGACTCCTGGGTCTGCTTCCCTCCACTGTGCCTCAGCTTCCCCCCCCAGATCACCCCTGGGGGTACCAGGGAGGGGCACACAGAGCGTCCCACCACCCCATCCCAGGTTCTTACCCCATCCCAAGCACAGGAAGCGCTTCCTGACCAGGCGTGTCCGGATCCGGCCGATCACCGCCAGGTAGGACTGCCAGGCCTCCGTCAGCACCCAGCAGAAGGAGGAGAGGAAGAAGAAGTGGAGGAAGGCGGCTGTCATGGTGCACACGCCCTGTGGGGACACGGGGACATCAGGGGGTTAAACTCCCACGTCCGGCGAGGTTTGTGTCAAAGCCACCAGCGCGGAGGATTTAATCCCAGGATCGAGTTAATCCAAATCCAATCTGCTGCCGGGAGCCAGCAGGGATGAGGTGACCGGCCTCGGACCCCACAACAGCCCCTGCACCCACCTGGGGACCCCGGGAGGGTGGCAGGGGAGTGTGGCACCCACCTTGCTGAGCATCTGGGACTGGCCCACGAGGATGAGGATGTTGGAAGCCAGGATGGAGACGCAGAAGTTGAGCAGGATGATGGAGCGCTCCGACTTGATGAACCTGCGGCAGGAGCAGCGTGGGGCCGGGGTGCCAGCCTGTCCCCTGTCCCCTGTCCCCCCAAGCTGCCGGTGGGTGGGCACTGTGCTGGGGCAGGGACAGTGCCAGGCAGTCCAGGCACCTTCTCCCACCTGGGTTATTCCCTTCCCACCACGCTGCATTCAATCTCGCCGATGCTGAATCTTTGGTGGTGCCGTGCCCACCCCCCATGCTGCCCCCTCCCCACACAGCCTCGAGCCCCAGGTGCCCCCCAGGTGCCCCCAGGTCCCCAGGTGCCCCCAGATCACCTCCAGAAGGCAGCGTAGATCACCAGCAGGGTCAGCAGGGCCATGCAGGACACGGCACAGCCGATCATCAATGGCACCGATGGGGTGCCCGAGGGGTCCATGGCCTGGTGGGGAACCGAGGGGGAGTGGCTGAGCCCAGCCCACCCCCCCCAGCTGCTCCCTGCCCGCCTCTGGACCCTCCACCCCCTCAGTGGGGACCCCTGGGTGCCGTCGGTGGCAGCGGTGGCACAGCCAAGGCGCCTTCCCGGGGACCCGTGCCCATCTCCATGCCGACGGGGGACATGGGTGGAATAGCAATGGGGTGGGGGATGACAGGGGCTGGGGCTGCCCCTCCCCTCCTGGCTCACAGCAATGCCCCATATCGAGCTCTATCAAGCACAGCAGCCCCCTGCCCACACAAACCCACCCTCAGGGCGCTGGGAGGTGTTGGGGGGGTGCAGGGACCCTTCCCCTGGGCTGGTGGGAGACACCACACCCCCCACCCTCCAGCACCCACCCCATCCTAGCAGGGTGCAGGAAATGCTGGCTGCCCATCCCCACCCTCCTTCAGGACCCCCCACCTCAGCCAGGCCCCCCCAGCCCGGGGATCACCCCCCTCCCCATCCCATATCCCCAGCAGGCTCGTCCCTGTCCCCCCCTGTCCCCTACCAGGTCTCTGGGCAGCTGGGCGAGGACGGCGAAGGTGGCGAGCTGGCGGCACTGGCATTTGGTGTGTGCCGGGAGGGTCTCCAGGGTTTGGCAGCTCTCCGTGTCCCAGTTTCCCAAGCCAGCATCCCTGATTAATGGGGGAGAGCGAGGGAGAGCAATTTGAACTAATCAAACACGGCCCCTCGTGCCTCTCCCGAGTTAACCCCTTGCTGGCCCCTTCCTGGAGCGGGGGAGGCAGGTGGAGGGAGCGCTGCCAGAGGATCCTCCCGAGCCCGGGAGGAGGATGAAGCCATCCCTGCCCTGCTGCCCCCACCTGCCCTGGGCTGATCCTCCTGGGAGTGGTGCAACACAAAGGCTTGGGTTTTAATCATCCCACACAGGTCTGGGAGGAGGGGGGGCAAACCACGGAGCGGGGGCCAGGCCTGGGAGGAGGGGTGGTGGGGATGGAGAGGGTGGAGGGGGGCAGGCAGGGACAGCCCCAGAAGCTCCCTGGCACCTGCCCTCCCAGGTGGGTGATGCTCCCCTCCTTCCATGGGGACCTCTCTGCCTATGAGGTCCCCTCCCATCATGGGGATCCCTCCACCGTGGTGACTCCTGCAGTTATAGGGACCCCTCCCTCCACGGGGACCCTCCCACCTCGGCACCCTCTGGCCACGAGGACCCCTCCTGCCACGGTGATCCTTCCTGCCACAGGGACCCCTCCTGAGGGAGCAGGGAGGGGGTGCCCCACCATGACACACTGCCCATGCACAGGGAGAGCAGCCACAGCTCCCAGCAGGGCGATAAAACCAGGAACTGGGTCTGTGGGACAGCTGGGGACTATCCCCGGGGCCAGACCGAGACCTGCTGTGCCCATCACAACCAACACCTCCCCATCAGCCCAGGGGTACTGGAACCAGTGACCCCGAAATGCAGAGCACCCGCGGGTACCTGGGCAGGGGGGCTGGCACTGCCACCCCCCTGCCCGCAGGGCTGCCCCCTCCCCCTCCATGCCCTACTTTCCCCCACTCCTGCCAGCGCTAACAAATCACATCTGGCAGGCTGGCGCGGGCACTCCCGCGGCTCCGGGGCCACATCGATCCCGAGGGAGCTCAATTCACCCGTGTCAGCGGCGCCGGGATGCGGGAAGGCACCGCCCCTGCTCCCCATCCCTCCCACCGGGGTCCTGTCCTGTCCCCCCCGTCCCTCACTCACGTCCTCGAGTAGTCCCAGGTGACGCACTGCGGGTGGGACGTTCCCTGCGGACACAGGGACAGGTCAGTGCTTCTCCCCCAGCCCTGCTCCCAGCCCACGAGGGGACCCGCCCAGGTGACACGGCGATGGGACAGGAGGGTGACACTCACACTGATGTCGTGGGAGGGGAAAGGGACACTCATGCTGGTGACGCAGGAGGGCTGATGATGAGGAAGGGTAACGCTCACATCGCTGATGATGTGGGAGGGGGACACTCATGATGACGCTGCGGGACAGGGACACTCACATGGATGATGTGGAGGGGAACACTCACATTGATGATAAGAGACAAGGACACTCAGGTTGATGTGGAAAGGGGGACCCTTATGTTGATGGCACGGGAGGGGGACACTCACGTTGATGATGTGGGAGAGCTCCACCAGCACGAGGGGCTCCGTGGGCCTGGTCGGCGGGCGCACTGTCACCGTCAGCACCTTGGAGGTGACGGCCAGGGGGGCCCTGCAGGGGGGGGACACGGGCTGTGACAGCTGGGGACACGGCGGGGGACACAGCGGGCAGCCCCACTCACCTGGGCGGGGGCAGGATGAGCCCCAGTGTGCGGTACAGCACCGCCCCGATGACGAAGTGGGACGACTCGTCCGCTTCTGCAGAGAGAGCCACATGCGTGTGCTCAGCACCACACGCGTGAGAGCACACACGTGTGCCCCTGACACGTGCCCCAGCACACACGTGGCACACACGGACACGCCACCCACCCGCTCACACATGTGGGCTCCCAGATGTGCTCATCCTTCCAGATGTGCTCTCACCCAAGCACAGCCCCAAACATGCCAGCACACACATGTTCACCTGTACACACATGCACACCACGCCTGGGTATGCAGCCCGCACACGTGTGTGTGTGTGTGCTGTGCCAAACGTGTGTGCTCCACGTGTGCTCACATATGTGTACACACATGCACACTCCCAGGCAGGCACTCCCATGTGCAGGCTCACACATGTACACACACATGAACACTCCCAGATGTGCACGCTCACACATGCATAGCACCAGACATGCCCTCCCACGTGCATGTTCACACCCAGGCCCGCTCCCACCCAGCCCCAGGCTCAGCCCCCCGCACACAGGTGCACACACGTGCACACACGTGTGCCCTCTCACCGGCAGAGGCGAGGCTCAGCACCTCCCTGGGGATGAAGAGCTTGTCCTCGGAGCTGCGGGCCCAATCCTTCATGCCCCGCCGCCCCTTCATGGGGAAGTTGATGTCGCTGGACACGGCGGACACGGGCTCCCGCTGGATGCTGGTCACTGGCGGGGCACAGCGGGGTCACCACCGGCTCCCCGCGCCCCCCGGGACCCCGCACCCGCCCTGCCTCTCACCCAGGTTGTCCGTGACAATGAGGGAGCTCTGGAAAGCCTTCAGCGCGTCCCCGACCAGGTGGATGAAGTCCTCCACCACCTTCATCAGGTGCACGGAGCCAGGAGAGACCTGCGGGAGGCGGAACAGCTCCAGAGCTGGTGGGGACATCCCCACGGCGGGGACATCCCCGTGCCATCACCCCCGTGCCACTCACCTGCTGGGCGTCCTCCCACTTGTCCCGGTTCTCGGCGTCCACCATGTAGCTCACCACCTGGAAGAAGCGCTGCGGGGACGGGGCTCAGCGGGGCTGGGGTGCGGGGACCGAGCGCCGCCGCCGCCTCCTCCCCGGGGGGCGTCCCCCCGCTGTGTCCCCCCCCACGCCCGCTACCTGCACGTCCTCGGAGGACGGGGTGTAGGTGGCCCTCTTGAAGGTGTCGGTGACGTTGCGCAGGATCTCCACGGAGAAGAGCAGGTCCCCGCTGTAGTAGGTCTTGCGGGCCATGAGCTCCAGCAGGCTCCGCACCACCTGCGACATCCCCTCCCCTGCCAGCACCCGCTGCCCCTTCGCCAGGTGCTCCCGCAGCTTGCACGGGGTGGGGACACCGGTGTCACTCACCCCAGCAGCAGCACCCCGTGCCCCCGGGGGTCCCTCCTCGTGCCCAGAGCCCAGGCAGTGGGGACAGCACCAACAGGGGCAGCAGCAGGGCACGGGGGGCCTGGGGGGTACCATGGGGGTCTCGGGCCATTGTGGGCGCCTGAGGGGTGTCCTTCCCATCCCAAAAGCCATTTCCCAAGGACACGGAAGCACAATTTGGATGGTGGTCCCCCCTCCAGCTCTAGGGTTGGAGCCCTATTCCAAGCCCCTGGGGATCTGGAGTGTTCACAGGGGTCTGGGGGCATCTTTCCCAACCAAAGAGCCATTTTCTAAGGACATGGGAACACAATTCAGACCAGGGTGTTTCCCCCAGCTCCAGGATAAGCTTTCTATTCCCAACCCATGGTGGTCTGGGGGATTCTCTGGGGGTCTGGGGGGCTCTTCCCATCCCAAGAGCCAATTCCCAAGGACACAGGAGAGCAACTTGCCCCAACCCTAGGACGGGGTCCCCTTTCCCAGCCCCTGCCTCAGTTTCCCACAAGGTGCCCAGCTGTTGAAGCTGCTGGGGTGCCAGGGATGGGGCAGAGCCCCCAGAACAGGGAAGGGAGGGCAGGGAGGGCACCAGAGCGGGCACCTACTGAGAGATGCAAGTATCGGTACTCGTGGGAGATGCAGCGGGCGAAGCTGGGCACGCCCCAGTAGGCCACCCCGTGGGGGCTCAGCAGGCACCGGCGGCTGGCAGACCCTGCACAGGAGATCTGGGCTTGGGGCTGGCACGGGAACCGCCCTCCTGGCACCCCGATGCCACCCACCACCCCCTGCCCTGCTCCGGGCTTGGGGGGGGTTTGGGGATGCTCGACCCCAAAACCACCTGCTGGCCCCTGCTCTGCTCCAGGTGGCTCAACCCCAACTCCACCCTCTGTCCCTGGGGTTGGGGGCTGCTCGACCTCGATGCCACCCCCCACTCGCCGCCCTGCCCCAGCGTGGCAGTGTCTGGGGGCACACGCCCCTCACCTGTGGCGTTGGGGGGGCATTTGTTGTAGATGATCTCCCCGGCAGCCGTTTTCTTCCAGGTCATCAGCATGACGTACTCGTCCTTGCACATCTCGTGGTAGGCTGGGCATGGAAGAGGAAAGGGGGGGGTCAGGAGCAGCCCAGACACGGGGGTGGTGGGCACTGGGGTGTGGGGGGTACCCCATACCTGGGCACTTCTTCTCGTTGCAGGTCTTCACCTCCTCGCCGGTGCCCTCGCAGGGGTAGCCCTGCACGCCGGTGCCCTCGCACATGCGGAAGCGGCGCTGCCAGCCGGTGTCACAGGTCTTGGAGCAGAGGCTCCAGTGGTTCCAGGGACCCCACTTGCTGTCTGCTGTGGGGATGGGGACACTGTGGGACATCTAGCTCGGCACGGCGAGTGGCACCCGTGGGGACGGGGACAGGGCACCACCGACGCTGCCCCACGTGCCATGGATCGGAAATCCCGCGGGATGCGAAATCCATGGCTCAGTGATTTAAGTCTCTTTCAGACAAGACTGGCATCCTGGCGCAGATGCCCACCGTTCCCTGCCGGCATCCACGGGCACCCGTGGCGTGCCCACCTCCCTTCGCGCCTGCCACCGATGCCGCCACCACCACCACCTCCCACAAGGCAAGGAGGGGCTCAGAGGACGGGATGAGGACCCTGTGGTCCATCCTTCGGCCTGACTGGCCCCCCTGCCCCACACCCAGAGCCGTGCCTGGCCCCACCAGCGAGAGCTCACACGTGCTTGTCCGCCCAAAGCACGGCAGGACCCGCGACCAGGGGGCGAACCCTCAGCTGAGGCGCGCCCGGCGCGAGCAACCAGCGCAAGACGGGGGGCGGCTGCTGCTCCCTGGCATCACCCGTTGGCTCCTGCTCCCCCGCAGTGGAGGGGGCTGGCGGCACCCTCGTGTCACCGGCGGTGACACCGCAGGGCCGGACGGCCGGGCCGCGTGCTGGGTGCCGCGCCGCGCCCCGCCAGCGCGGCCGTCCCCCCGCTTTCCCCCCTCCCAGCGCGCGGGGCCTTACTGGGACAGGTGGGGTTGGAGCACTCCCGGGCGTCGGCGTGGGCCCCCCGGCACTCGGCCCAGCCGTGGGCCGAGACGCTGCACTTTCGCGTGCGCTGCTGGGTGCCGTTGGCGCAGGTGACGGAGCAGCGGCTCCAGGCGCCCCATTCCAGCCACTGCCCTTCCACTGCGGGGACAAGGAGGGCGGTTTCAGCTCCCACTGGCCAGCGGCCGCGCGGCCCCGGCTCGCCGGGAGGCACACCGGGCTCTCCGTGCAACGGGTCCAACCTATGGATGCGCCGGCTTGCCCCAAGCTGAGCTCAGCCAGTGCTGAACCCTGCCCCACGCGGGGGGACCGTCACTGGGGCTGAGCCCCCACACCATGGCCACGCTCACACCGGGGAGCCCGGCACTGCTCCCACCAAACACAGCACTCCTGGCATCGGTCCTGCCAAACCCAGCATTGCTGGCACCGCTCTCCACCAAACCCAGCATCCCTGGCACTGTTCCCTGCCAAGCCCGTGAACACCAGCACTATCTCCATGGGGCTAAAGCCACGTGCCATGTGTGCCGTGACCCTGCCGGAGCTGCTGCAGAGGAGATGCCCCTTGTGCTCCCGCTCAGCTCCTGCGCTCCTTCCTGCTCCAAACTATCTGCTGGCATCCCTGCCTCACACGTGGGGTCCCCACGGGGGGACACAACCTGACATGGCACCCCTGACCATCACCACGCAAACCCCACGGCCACCAACACGGCCACTCCTGGCGCACGGGAGGAAGGGATGGGTGGCGCTGCCACTCATGCACAAACAGACTCTACAGCCCCAAAAATGTCCCTGTGCCACCACGGTGCCAGCGCTGTGCCAGCCACAGCAGACAGGCAGAGAAGGAGCTGGATCCTCCACGGCCCCCAGGCTGCGCATGCCAGGGGCTTGAGACCCTGGCACAGCTGATGGAGCCATCTCTTCCCCTGGATTTCCAGCAGGGACAGGAGGGTGCACCCCGTGCCACAGCATCCCTGTGCCCCTGGGCTGTCCCAGCTCCCCATGGCGGTGCCACCCATCCCTCGCAGCGCCGCAGCCCCGTGCCGGGAGCACGGCCCTGGCGCTCGGCCGGTGCCGCGTCCTGGCGTTCCCGGTGGGAAGAAGGAGCGTGGGGAGAGGGAGGGAGGTACTGACCCGGGCAGATCGCGATATTGCAGGGCTTGGCCTGCAGCTCGGGGCCCTCGCAGGCCTTCCCTCCGCGCCGCGAGGCCACGCACCGCCGCGTCCTGGTCCTGGCCCCTCGCCCGCAGGTCACCGAGCACAGGCTCCACGGGGACCACTCCTCCCACGCGCCGGGAACTGCAACACAGCACAGCGCCACCGCTGCCGGGCTCCAGCCTCCCCTCTGCCCCCCGCCACCGAGGGGTCCTGGCCACGGCAGACCCCTCGTGTCCCACAGTCAGTCGGGCACGGCTCCCGGCACCGCCTGTCCCGTCGTCATCCCACATCCCTGAGCTGGCAGCGGTGCCGCTGCCACTCCCTGCCCTGCTCCAGCCTCCCTTCTGCGGTGCTGGCGCCGGCAACACACAATCCCCCCTGCCCATGCAAAGCTCAGCTCAACCCAAACCACGTTCAACACACTGAGCACGACCTGCCCCTCTCACCTACGGGTGCACCTACCTGCCCCTCGCACCCAGGAAAGGAGCAGGGACCAGCAAGGCACAGGAGCATCCTAAAGGATGCTCTTCCATGATTTCTGATGTCCTTGGCTGCACTCCCTGGTACAGAGGGGAACTGGGCACTGGGTGTGCTGGGGATGCAGATCCCTTGAAACATCCCAGGTTTGGTCAGGGCAGTCTGGCTGCCACTGCAGCACCCTGAGGTCCCTCCAGTTCCCAATATCCCACATGAGACGCACAGACACCACCACGGACCAACGTGAGACCCTCAGCGTCCTGCCTGTGACCTGCCTCGATGCACTGAGCAGCTCAGCCCCCTTCTGCCCCACGCAAATGGGGACCCCCAGCAGATCAGACCAGACCTCAAGTCCCCCAGGCGCAGGCTCCAGCCTCTCCTTTCTCCCCAGCACAAAGCCTCGGGGACATCCAGGGGAAAGCCCCGAGTTAGCCAAGGAGGGAGGACAGAGAGAGGCCACCAGCCAACCTGCTCCAAAGCCAAATCCACGGCAGCAGCACCAGTGACAAGGCACCAGGGTGCAGGGCACCCATTCCAGATGCCCACCAAGAGCAGCTGGGAAGGCCAGAGGATGGAGGGATGCCAACAGAGCTCCGAGCATCCCAGCGCGAGGTGGGCGCCACGACCACACCAAGGCACACTCCTCACCCACCCCACAGCTCCACGACCCCAGAGACGCTCCAGCAGCGCACGTCCCCCCTGTCCCCACCCCCCGGTGCCCCCGGTGCCCCCCGTACCTGGGCAGGTGGCGGTGTTGTTGCAGGCGCGCGTCTCCCGCAGCAGCCCGCTGCACAGCGTCCCGTACGGAGACGACACGCAGGAGCGCGTCCGCACCTGGGAGCCCTGCCCGCACGTCAGGGAGCACACGCTCCACTGCGACCACTCCTCTGCCGCCGGGTCCCCTGCGGGAGACAGGGCAGCCTGAGAGCCTGGCGGGCACGGGAAAGGTGCCACGGGGGGATGGGGGTGACATTGGGGTTGTCAGAGGGGTGAAGGAGCCCACCCTGCCCCTCTGGGCCCGGCACAGCTGCACCCGGGGAAGGGACTGGGGCGTGGGATCACACCCAGCATGAGGGAGAGCATCCACCCCAGGTGGTGCAGGCAGGGCAGGCAGCACGGGCAGTGCAGGCAGCAAGGGCAGGGCTGGCAACGTGGGCAGCACGGGCAGCACAGGCAGCGTAGGCAGGGCAGGCAGCGCGGGCAGCCCGCCGCGGCTCCCCCCTCCCCACCCCATCACACACTGACATTTACAACAACCAGCTCTTATTAAGGTTGATGATGTCTCTGAGGCTCTTGGACAGGCCAACAGCAGAGCCCATCCGTTTAAATTAAACAGGGATATATGGAGGAGGGCTCCAAAGGGGACCATTTGTCCTGCGGACAGGCAGGACGCAGGCTCCGCGTCACCCACGGCGGTGACCACGTGCCGTGCCTGCTCCGTGTCACACCGGGACCCCAAGCCTGGGCTGGGTCACCACTGGGGTCAACCCACACTCTGCCCAGGAGCTCCCAGGGGGGCAGGACCCCCGTGAGCACCCAGGAGGAGATCTGCATGCCAGGCACACGGAGCAGAGCCAGGGCACATCCATCTCCCACTCACCTCCGGGCCCTCTGACCATAAATCAGGGGGGCCGGGGAGGGGGGAGCGGCACGACTCAAACCACCCAGATGGATTTGCCAAATAAATACATTTGAACGAAACAATTAATGGATTTTTTGTTTGCTTTACAACCCTCGGAGGAAGGTGCGAAAGGGAAAAAAAAAATTATAAATGGAGCAAATTAAGTCAGTTCGTGGGCAGGGAGCTAAAGGGAGCCGCTCCATCTCCATCACCCCTGCCCAGGTACCTGAGCCCAGTGTCACCAGTGTCCCCTGCCCATCCCCACGCTGGGGCAGTGCTGGTACCTGTCTGGGCCATGTAGACACCTGGTTCATCTGCTGACCGTGGCCACTGGGTCTTCACCTTCTGGTTCTCCTCGACCGCATTGCCTGGAAGAGGGAAGCGCTCCAGTGAGAGCAGGCAGGGGACAGGGATGGGGACAGGGATGGGGACAGGGCCACCCTGGGTCAAGGGACATTGCAGGAGGACACAGGGATGCCTGGCCCCATGCTGAGCACTGCACGGCATCCCTGAGGGCAAGAGATGGTTGAGCACAGCTGAGCACGCTCTCAGACCCCCAAACACGTGTCACGGCTCCCCCAGAAGTGTCACCCCCCGTCACAGGGGCTGCAGCTGGAGCACAGCCCCGAGTGGCACGGCCCTGGTGCAGCCAGGGTGCCTGTACCCCTGCTGTGCCAGGCAGAGGTGCTCTCCCGTCCCCACTTATCAGCTTGCTGCAGTGAGGTGGCACAAATTTATGGCTCGGCTCACCAAAAATAACAAGTGATCCATCAAGAGCACTTGGCGTGAAATTAACTGGCATGTGGAGGGCTCGGCAGGGGACGTGGCTGCAGGAGCAGGGGGACGCCTTCCCTGGCCTCCCCCACAGCCCCCAGGCCACCTCCTGTCCTCCAGCAGGATGCCTTGTCCCCAAACACGGGTGCAGGACGCTGGTGAGTTCCTACAGACTCACTCCAGGCACGGCACAGCCACTGCTGCCGACGGATGTGCCGTGGGAGACAGCAGGGAATCCCCTGGGCACCACTGACGATATGACCCCCAAAAACACCACGGGGACCCCGCTGCTGTGGCAGGCAGGAGAGCAGCCAGGGATGGCACAGGCACCTCACTGAGCTGCCTGGCACTGCCAGCCAAGCATGGCAATGTCCCCAGGGGACAGCGAGGAGGTGACATGGGGACACCTGGCACTGGCAGGGAGCCCCCAGCCATGCTCCGGGCACAAGGCTGGAACATGGGGACAGCCCAGCCCCAGCAGGGAGCACAGGCTACTGTGACACTGATTGTGCTGTAAAACAGACCCAAATTTACTGAGTTTTGCCTTAACCAATGGTAACCCTGCGAGGCTCCTCACTGGCACCACCAGCACAGCCAGGGACCCTCGGATCCTCCCCGTGGGCATCCCACCCCGTGGCTCGGAGTTCCCAGTGGCATGGGAGACACAGGGTGACATGGAGAGGCTGAGGGGCTACCCAGGGGGGTCTGTCTGGCCACCAGGCCGAGCTCCCCTTGGGGCCGCCCACCCCCGGGAGCAACACGGCAGAATTACACCCGGCACGGCGAGCGCCCCGGGAAAACCATAAATCCCGAGGATATACGAGAGCGTTCTCCCGGGCTGTGTTCAACAGAGACACCAAATTCAATTTCCTTCAGAGAGCACTAAATCCTCGGCTGTCACCGCGGGGAGGCTGCGGCTAACCCTGGCACTGCACCCTGTCCTGTCCCGGGGGTGCCCAGCACCCCACACCAGGGCACAGCTGCTGGGTGCAAGGGCAGGGGTGTTCTTCTGGGGACCTCGGGATGAATCCCAAGGCCAGTTGTGTCCTCGTCCCAGCATCACCTCCCTGGGGGTTGCTTTCTGAAGGGTGATGGGTTAGGATCCCAAAAACTGTAACTGCTTGGCCTCGAAGTGGCAGGTTCTGGGGAAGCATATCCTGCTCCGGAGACCCCCAAAGAGAGGGGTCACCCTCTGGGGTTCTCTGGTGGGGGTACACCCGCCCGGAGCCTGCAGCACCAGGGCCAAGCGGTTGAACGCGCCCAAAATTCCATCCCCATTCCCACACCCATCCATCCATTCTTTCCGCCCACGTGCCTCCAACCACACCCCGCACCCCGTGCCAGTGGGAGAGCCCCTCCCCGGCGGGGATGACGCGGGGGGCCAGGGACCCCGGGGTCAGCGCCGTGGGGAGGGTCTGGGCGGGCGCCAGCCCCCCATGTCGCTGCGGCGGAGCAGAACCGGTGAGATCAGCGCTGGGCGCCCGCCAAGCCTCGGCTCACAGGCGCCATTCAGCCCCCCGGCCCTGCCTGCCACCGGCCCCCTGAAAGGCGGCCATTCTCCGCCCCGTGGGGGATGCCAGGTGGGACCCCCCTCGCCGCATGAAGGGCGCTCTGTGCTCCGGCCCCGCGGTGACGCCGGCGGGCGCCCGGGGGGGACGGTGGCGGCGGCCGTGGCACGAGGGGCGGCCGAGGCAGAGCCGTCACCCCTGCGGCTCTGGCACCGCAATAACATCGAACCTCCGGGCGCTCCAGCCTTTAATTGAATGTCAAACGTAATTTGGAGGAGGAGTGGGAGTTTGCGCTGCTGCTGTTGCAGCTGGAGAGGCGGCATGTGGTGCCCTGCCAGGTCTGCAGGGACACCCCTTCTCCGGTGCTCTGAGCCATGCTTGGCGTGGCCAACCCCACCAAACCACCCATGGGGATGTGCCAAACTCCCCAGCTTCTCCATCCCATCCTGCATCCCGCTGCTCACCGGGCAGCCCCTGGACAAAGGGGCAGCCTGACCTTGGGGATGGCCACCTGAACCCAGCACTGAGCTCTTAGTCATCCATGTGGAGCTGCGTTTAAAGGGGAAAAAAAAGGAAAAAAACCTATAAAATGAAATCAGCTCAGGCGGCTCCCCTTGGGATGAGGCGATTTAGAGCCCTGCAGCTGTAACGGACCGGGGATTTAGTCGGGGGATCTGCCCGTAATGACATTTAGCTCCTGAAAGAAATGCTAAAGCCCAATGAAATTATATGTACACCCACAGCCCGGCCCCGCCACCTAATCTGCCAGATAAAGACCCCACGCAGCCCAGCTGGGGATTGCTCCTGCCCGCGCATCACCCGGGGCAGCTGCGCGCAAACATCTGGCCCAGATGTGCCCCAAAATCCCCGCCTCACCCCGCTGGGCTTGGCACTGCGGGCACGGGGAGCACCCAGGAGAGGCGGCCCCTGCCCCGGGCAGCCCGATCCCGGTGCCCAGCACACGGGTGAGCGCAGCTGCTTTATCCTCACCCGACGTTCCTACAATCCCGTAACGAGCAAATGGCCTCATTCCGCCTGGTTAATAGCCCGGCCGCCGTGCCGTGACATCCTGCCTGGAATAACAAGCGGCCCGGGCTGCAGCAGTCAAGGGTAATTTGCCACGGGAAAGGGTCATTTTACCTGCAAATTGTTTTCCACGTCTCCACCGGAGCAGAGCGGGTCGGCTCCTGCTCCGGGCTCGCAGCCCTGTGCCGGGAAGGCGGCGAGCGAGGCCATGGAGCCACACGGGCTGTGCCAGAGCAGCCGTGGCATCACCCGGGGTCACCAGGGTGGCAAAGTGGCACCAAGGGTCGGTGGGACGGCGGCAAGGGCAAAACAAGCTGCAGGTCTGCCGAGCCCAGGCATTGCTCTGGAGAGGTGCACGTGGAGCTGGGGCGGGGTGCAGGATTCATCCCTTGCACGATGTCCATGCTCCATGCACATGCCCAGCTCTAATCCTCCAGCTTGGACAGCGTTGACAGGCAGGATTCATCCATTGCACAGCTTCCCTGCTCCATGCAATGACTTCCCTCCTCCATGCCCAGCGCCCAGTTGGCACCCTCCATCCCCGTGTAGGGTTAACGGGCAGGATTCATCCATTGCAGACTTCCCAGCTCCATGCCCAGCACCATCCAGCCCCAGGAGTGTGCTCAGGCAGCATCCACCCATGGCACGGATTCCCTGCTCCACGTGCAGTGCCTGACTGGCACCCTCCAGCCCCAGGGAGCGTGCACAAGCAGGATTCATCCATTGCACGGATTCCCTGCTCCATGTGTACCCTCCTGCCCCGTGGAGCGTGCGTGGGCAGGATTCATCCACTGCCTGGCTTCCCTGCTCCATGCCCCGTGCCTGATTGGCGCTCCCTTGCCCCAGGGAACATGCACGGGCAGAATTCCCCCGTTCCACGTGCAGCACCCCTGGAGCAGGGGCTCCATCCCCAGGGCTCCTCCCTGACCCCCCCACTCACCGTGTGGGACCTCGGGCAGGTTGATGTCGTTGGCATTCGCAGAATGCAGGTCGGTGGGGCAGCAGTCGGGGTCGGTGGGCGGCGGGGTGGGCGCTCTGGCCGCGTGCCGGGTGCCGTTGCGCCGCGGCGCCGGTGGGCTCTCGGCCTGGCAGCTGCAGCCGGCGTGGGTGAAGCCGCAGCGGCGGGCGCCGGGCGCCTGCAGGCACTCCTCGAGCCAGCGGCACAGCACGCTGCAGGTGAACTGGCTGGAGTTGTTGTTGTTGATGAGCAGCACCTCCACGAAGCGGAACTCCAGCGCCTGCGGGGCCAGCAGGCGAGGGGCCGCCTCGGGCTCGGCCGCCAGGCACAGCTGCACAAAGTTCTTGTCGAAGTGGAGGAAGGTGAAGGGCCCCGCGTCCTCGCACAGCTCCAGCTCGGCGTCCTCCTCCTCCTCCTCCTCGGGCCGCTGGCGGGAGGGCGGCGGGCTGGCGGCCTCGCCCCGGGGGTCGCACGTGTAGTTGGCCAGGTAGTGGTCGAGTGGCAGCACCATGGGAGAGAAGTGGGTGCAGACCTGCTCCTCCCGGTTGAAGCGGAGGTAGAGCGAGTACTTGGTGGGGTCGGGGTTCTCCAGGGTCCAGGAGCAGCCGGAGGAGATGGTGGGGAAGAGGTCCTTGAGGGAGAAGGAGCCGTAGAGGACGCCGGAGGCCAGAGCGGAGCAGGCGCTGGGAGCCGGGTCGAAGCCCCGCGTGAGCCACAGGAGAGACGATATCACAGCCAGTAAGAGGGGACCAGCAGCGGTCATCCTATGGCATTTGCCCTGAGGGGAGACAGACAGACACACACACAGAGGCTTAGCAAGAGGCAGCTGATGTGGGCTCCCTGCTATGCTGGGGGAGTGGGGAGCTGGTCTGGGGGGTCAGGACCCTGCACCAAACCCAGCTGGTGTAGGAGCAGCATCACAGCTATTCCATGGCCCCAGCTGCTTCATGGCCCCAACCGCCACCTTACAGGCTGGGGACAGCCATGGCAGACCCTTGTCCCATCCCCCAGGCTGTGCCAAGGAGTCCCTGGGCTGGGGACCGTGCAGCACAGACCAGGGACTTCATCCCAAATCCACCAGCGCAGAGACCCAGCTCCCACCCGCACAGACCCCCTGCCCTAGGCTTGCCCACCAGAGCCAGCCAAGCACGACCCGGGCAAGGAGCCACCAAACAGCTTCTGCACAGACAGGGCTATAAAAGCCCTTGGAGCTATTTCTGGAGCCCTGGGGCACCACGGGGTCAGGGTGCAGCTCGGGGTGACGTGCTGCGGGTGCACAGGCACCCCAATGGTGCGGTGTCCCTCCACCACCCGCCCCGCGAGCTGGGCACGGCGTGAGCGATCACTGCACGAGCACGTATTTCTTGGACGCCACGCCGGGTGTGCAGAGCATCGCCGGGAATAGCTTTTTAATACCTCATTAATAAAATAATGCACGCGGTGGCCTTATTAAGTGAGACCGGAGCGCGGCTCTTCAGAGGCCGAGGCCGCCGCGCGCGTGTTGGCACCGCTCGGCCAGGTCAGCCTGTGCCCGGGGCAGCGGGGGCACGGGGACAGCCCCGGGGACAGCAGGGGACATTCAGGAGGTGGGCACAGGGCTGGATGCCACGGCAGAGGTTGATTCCAAAACCACCCAAATCCCCGCTCCCCTCCGCCCAGCCATGTGTTGGGGATGCCGAGCGCTTGGCACGGCTCGGGGATGCTCTGATCCATCCTCAAACAGCACCTCCTGCTCCTAAATCACCCCTGGCCGAGGCCGTGGCACCAGGGCATCCCCCAGCTCATCGGGGAGACGGAGCCCTGGCTGAGCCTGTGCTGGAGCCACGATGGGCACATTAGAGAGCTAAAAATATCCCAGCTCTCATGCAACAGGCTGGCACCGGCTCCTGCCGCCCCGGCAGCGCGGGGGCTCGGTGCCGGCATCCGGCCCCTGCCAGCGGCACGTGGGCATGGGGAGAGAGGGGCTGGGAACGGAGCCAGGGGGAGCAGCCCAGGCTGGATGCACCCCAGTGCAAGCAGGGAGATCTGGGGCCAAAGAAAACCCTGTTTTCCCGTGGTCACTTCCACCCCTAAAAGACCCCAGGGAATTCAACAGGAGACCCAACAGCAACAAACTCCAACGGCAGCAGCATTGAGGAGCCAAGGGGCAGCTGGAGGGGGGAGCCCCACAGGCAATCCCCACTGATGCTCCCCAAGCATTCACCAAGTGCCCCAAAGAGTGCCAGCCCTCCACTGCTGTGGGAGAGCTGGGATGGGGGAGGAGGAGGAGGAGGAGGAAGAGGAAAAGGAGGAGGAGGAGGTCAGGCAGGGACACGCTGCCGCTCTGCAGCGAGCTCCTGGGGCTCCCGCAGCCTGGCAGGGACACAAGATGGAGCTTGCTTCCCTCGCCTTGGAGCAGCGAGCAGGGATGCTCAGGCACCACCATCCATCCATCCCTCCCCGTGCCCAGCCGGCCGCTGGAAGGCTCGGCAGGGATGAACACAGCCGGGCAGCCCCTGCCTCCCCTCCCTGGGCTCCCCACACGCATCATCCAGGAGTTCTGGGTGACAAGGAGCCTCCTCTCACCCCAAAACCCCGCCGGGGCTGCAGCTGCCCCAAGCACAGCACCAGGTCAAGCTGCTCCGGGCGGCCAGAGCTGAAGCAAAGCTGAGAGAGCTCTCTCGGCACCAGCCCCGCTCCCTGCAGCGCTCGAGCTGCTGCTGCTGCTGCAGTGAAAATATTTCACTGAGCTGCACGCTGGGCTGAGGAGATATTTAACATCTGGGGCACCGAGTCACCCGGCAGGAGCTGCTGAATGAGGGGTCACTGTCACCCCCACCCGGCACCACGGTGGGGACCTCACACTCTGCAGCATCACTGCCCATGTGCTCCGGGATGGGAGAGCCCGGCGTGGGCTGGCATCACCCCTCTGCCTCCAAAACGACCTCGGTCCACGCGGAATGAACCACCCGGCTCCGGTGACCGCATCCTGACACGGCTTGGGGGGGTCCCTGGGGGCAGCTGGCAGCACCCCAGGGACCCGCTGCACCCACAGCCTGGCTGGGGAGCAGACGCTGCTCCCCGGGGACGGCGATGGCTCCCGGAGCACGGCGGGCACAGGCTGGCACGCTCGCCCGCCGCAGGCGCCTGCTCCAGCCCCTTCCATCTGCCTTTGTTCCCGCCCGGGCGCAGGGAAGGGGGTGGGTTTTTAATTAAAGCTTTTAAAGAGCCATCACAGAGCTGGGAAGAGGCCGGGCGGAAGCGACATCCCGGGCTCCACGTCCTCCTCGGAGCTCTCCCTCCCTGCCATCACATCCCTCCTGGCTCCGGTAGTGGCAGGATCCAGCTCGGCTCTCCCTCGCCGCGGCACGGCACTGCTCCAGGCCAGCCCTGCTCCCGACGCACAAACAGGTTGTTTCCCTAAGGATGTTTTCCCCAAACAAGGATTTTGGCTGGGTCCTGGTCCAGCTCCATCCTCCCGGCACAGCACAGGATCATTGTGCCACTCCAGCCAGGCAAAGCCAGGAATTAGCCAACCAGCCCCAAAAAGTGATAAACGGGCAGCACTAAACCCCCGGCATTAATAATCTGAGAGACGATTAATGGCAGAGTAAAGGGGATTTGGGGTTTGAGGGACACGGTTTTTAACCCGACTGTTCTCTTAATAGGCTGCAGCAAGTACACAATCCACGAAAAAATTACATGATCCAGGAGAATTCCTAACATGAGGGTGCTCGGGACAAAGACAGGAGGGTAAGGAAGGGCTGGGGAGTCCTTGGTGTTTATCCACATTGGGAACAGCCTCACTCCCTGCTGAAAGGCTGTGGCATCTGGGGAGGAGCAGGCTGGCCGACGGCACGGCACAGCCATGTGGCTCCATCCCATGGGAATACAACCCTGCCTGCCCAGAGGTGACACCGACAAACACAGCACCGTAATGAGCTCTTCCCGCCGTGAGAACACCTGACCCTCCAATTTCCAGGCTCTTCCCTGGCGGTTCAAAGGCATCCAGGAACTCCAGAGCTGCCGTTGCCGCCTCCGTGCTCTGGGACCCCCAAGCACCGAGCCGGGGTGTCCTGGGCCCTCCACAGCACCAGCACAGCCCCTCCACCAAGGAGCTCACCCTGTGAGCACCGCTGGGAGAACTCCACTGCCACCCCAGCCTCCAGCCTCGCCTCCCAAAAAACACGGCTCCCTGCAAGGCGCGTGCCCGCACAGGGAGAGGGGCGTCCCTGCTGCTCCCACCCGCTGCGGCACAACCCCCCCACCCCGGGGCATGCAGGACCACGCTTGCCCCCCCTCGGTGCCCCCACGTCTCCCGTGTCCCTCTGGCTCCCCGGCGCGCTGCCACGGCCTCTCCTGGAGCCGGCAGGCTGGCAGCGGTGCCGGGCGGTAATTAATGGTGCTGCTTTGCCAATCCCTGGCGCGGCCTCGCGAGCACTGGCACGCACAGGCCTCTTTATTTATTTTACTTAACTGCTGTTGGTAAAACTCCACTCCAAAAGCAAGGCCGAGAGACAGCACAGAGAGATCTCCACCGGGATTAGGGATTACGCTCTGCCAGGAAACGACGTGTGCTGCCTCTCCCTCCTCGGCTGTGGGGGTCCCTGGGGGCAAAGCCCCCCCTCCGCTGCAGGGCACCTGCAGGGGCTGCAGCAGCCACGGCTGTTCCTGCTGCTCTTCTGCAGCCTCTCCCAAGCAGTTTCCATGTCACTGGGATGTGGCTCCCTCTTTTCCATCAGCTCCATCCTGCAAAGGGGTGGAGGGCTGGGAGCCTCAGAAGACTCCAAATGGGGGTCCAAGTCACAGCAGTGGCAGCAGGATGTGTGCTCATCCCTGAGGGGGATTTTCTTTGTAACCCACCATCTCATCCAGACCCAGCCCTGCTGGGAGCTTCCAAGGTGCCCCAGGAAGGACAAGAGGCCTGGCTCCATCCTGCTCTTGGAGGACATCAAGAAGGAACAGACAGGATGAGAGCAGGGGGGATGCGATGGCCCTCGTGAGCACCGAGGAGCTACAAAGCTTCTGGCATTTGGCAACCGAGCTGGGTGGCCCCAAGCCAGCCCTGTCCCCATTAGAGGACAGATCTGTGGTAGGAAATGAGTTTGCAGGGCCTCAGTCCAAATTCCCATGGAGAAGTGTTGAGGCATCACAGGACGGCGGCTGGTGGCTCATCCCGTGGTTCGTGCATCCATCCCTCCATCCGTCCAAGCATCATCTTCCTCCAGGCAGGGGGGCATCCTGCAGCCCCCACCCAGCCTGGAGAGTGCCCAGCCTGGGACGTGGGGACTTGGCAGTGATGGGAAGAGCCCTGGTGAAGGAAGTCCCATCTATTCCTGTGGCTCTGAGCAGGAGGTTTGTGCCAGGGCAGAGCTCTCTGCCGGCTGTGAGCCCACCGGGAAGAGCCCAGCACCCCCAGCCCCACCTCCAACATGGCAGAGGTGTCACTCTGGGCAGAGGAGCTGCACTGCCAGAGGTCCTCAGAGGCGTTCAGGAAAGCCAGAGAGAGCCAGGAAGAGCCAGCATTGTGTCCCAGATGGTGCTGGAGCACCTCTGCCACAGGGCTGCCAGTCGGAGAGCAAGCTGCCCACTGTGCCGGCTCCATGTCCATTTTCTCTCCAGCAAAGACCAAATTTGTAGGATCCTGGCTCTTTGCAAACTCCACGGATCAAAGCAGGGTCTGGTGACAAGGCTTGACAAGCAACTGGGCAGGCCTTGAAGAGGAGCTGCTGCCAGGCTCTGGGCTCTGGCACAGCGGGGCTGGCACTGCCCTACAGCCAACTCCGGCATCGCTGCCATCCACGCCATCCACTAAGGAACCCCGCTGGGACACCGGGCGCTGCCCCTCCCTGCTGAGAGTGGCCAGAGTGCAGCCAGGTGGTGGTGACGGTGACAACAACCATGCCATCCCGCTCCTCCCCATGGACAGCAGCCCACAGAGCCTGGTGCCCCCTCATGAGCCCCCCTTGCTCAGCCCCGGCCTTCAAGGCAGGGAGAGGTCAGCCCCCAAAACTGCCCCAGCCCACCAGGAGCAATCCCAGTGCCCCAGCTCAGCGCCAGCCCCGCGCCAGCGGCTCCACGTGCGCCCCAAACACCGGCAGCGCCCGGCCCGAACCCCCAACGACCCGCTCCGCCACAGCCCAGCCGGGCCACCCCGGGGCCACCTCCCCGCGTCACCGGCGGCCCCGGCTGCCAGGCGCCAGCCGGCACAGCCAGCAGTGACATGACCTAGAAAAGCAAAGGGTTGTTCACACGCCGCGCCACCGCCGCGAGCCCCCCGGCGCGGCCGTGCAGCCGCGGTGCGGAAAATCTCCCCGTCCTCAACAAGTGACCCGCGTGGGCCACACGTGGCGCCGCTCGTGCCGCGGACCCCAGGGGCTCGCAGGCCCCCCGGGGAAGGGATGCAGCTCCCCAGCTACCCCTCCCTCCCCACAGACCCGGCTGCCACCTGCATTCCGCACGTGCCCGCGGCGCCCACGTGTGCCCTCCTGCACGCCCACGGTCCCCGGGGTGCCGTGGCACGGGAGGCTCCCCACAGACCCCCCCACCCTGCGCTGGCACCAAACAAAGCCCCCACGCAGGGGTGAGCTGCAAACCCACCCACCCGCTGCCGCCAACACACCTGCCCACGCGCCCAATCCCCGGGGCCCTGCCCAGGGGTGACAACGCGGGGTGACCACCCCGCCGAGCGCCCACGCGTGCCAGGCTGGCGGCACACGTGTGCCCGCGCCGGGGCTGGCAGAGGTGCCAGCAGGCGGCCCAGCACCCACCCGTGGCCTTGCTGGATGACACACCACAGCACCGCGGTGCCACACGTGTGCCCGGCAACACACATGTGCCCACCGACACGCGTGCAGCCCCTCCACCGCGGGGCTGCCGGGGCCCTGGCACTGCTTGTGGGGAGGGAGCGGCACCCCGGGGGAGAAACAGGACCCCGCGAGGGGCAGAAGCATGCTGGGGGGGAACCATTACGCTAGGGAGAACTGGCAGCCCCGGGGGGAGGATCGGCAGACCGGGGAGAAACCGGCAGCTACCGGGGCGAGGGGGACCGGCAGCTCCCCGGGAAGGGGAGAACGGCAACCCTGTGAGAGGGGAAACCGGCATCCCAAGAGGGGGAACCGGCAGCCGCAGAAGGGGAACCGGCAGCCCCGGGAGGGGAGGTTTCGGCAGCCCGGGAACGGGGGACCGGCAGCTCCGGGCACGCCGGAGCCCACAGCCAGCCCCGGTGCCGAGCCCTCCGCGCCGCCGCAGCCCCGCGCAACTTCCCGGCAGGGCCGGGGCCGCCCCGGGGATGCCACTGCCCTCCGCGGGTACCGGGCACGGGGCACCCCCGGTACCGCGGCACGGCTGCAACTCCCGTTCCCGCAGCCCCGCCGCCGGGGCAGGAAAGTTGGCCGGGGTTGGAGCTGGAGCCGAGGGGGAGTGCAGGCAGTGGGGGGAGCACGGCGGAACCGGGGCTCTGCCAACCGGCAGCACCGGCCGCCGCATCCCGCATCCGCGGCGAGCTGCCGCCCCCGCTGCGCCGCGCCGGGAAAGGGGGGAGTGGGGGGGG